>VDFB02117916.1:0-49354 GCA_007258455.2 Sequoia sempervirens | reverse complement strand
TATACAAATATCTCAAGCAGGTCCAACTCCCTTGTTCTGTGATAATCAAGGAGTTCTCAAACTTGCCAAGAATCCAATCTTCCATGAAAGAACCAAGCATGTGGAAACTCATTGTCACTTCATTCGGAAGCTTGTTGAAGACGAATCAATTCAATTGTTGTATGTTCCAACAGAGGAGCAGATAGCAAGTATTCTCACCAAGTCACTCAGTCCAGATAAGTTTGTGAAATTCAAGGGGCATCTTGGTGTAGTTGACAGATTGAGCATTAAGGGAGGGTATTAAAATAATATTTATTATATTTATTTATTTAATGTTCAATTATGTAATATTGTATTATATTGGTGATAAGATCGTTGTCGATCTTCTTTCAATTTCTTTTAAGAAACTTGCTATTTTTGTAAATCTTGTAAATTATTTATTGAGCTTTGCTCATTGTAAATAATACATCAATTTTTTTACCAATTACTTCTCATAATACACTCGAGTAGGTTGTCACACTCTTCATAATATGACGACAGTGGACCAAATATGATATCGATTCCATCTTATATGGAGTTCCTGAGTGGTGACATCATTTGCAACATTATCCTTCGCAACACTTTTAAACAATTGCTCTCTATTAACGAATTCGTGATCAAAAGGAAATTCTTCAGAATTTATCATTGTCAGGCATGTGGATATATGTTACTGTACTCACCCACGATATTCACAAATCACAAACTTTATCGAGGGAGATTCATTGAAGGTTATCCGCTATAGTAACAATAGTTTCTATCAATTTAGACCAAGAGAAAACATGTTCATGTTCAGAATACTACCTGGGCGTCCACGCTGGCCAGAATCAACCCACCGTTGCTCAGCACATAGCTCAAAGGAGGTTGATGTGGATGATAAGTGTAATAATAGTCAAGTGTACATGTCGTGCTTGAAGTCTATAGAAGCAGCAGTTTTAAACAGCGAGCATGCTCAGTGAGGAGCAATTAAGATAAGCAAGTAAAAATTAAGAATGGGTGAATCAAGGAAGACATCAATCATAGCATATCACAATTATATGAAAACAATTGAAGCTATGAAGGCTGCGGTGTATTAAGGAGAAGCAACTTATAATTTAGAACGAATGCACTTAAGTGTAGCAATTAAGGCAACCAAAGGTAGCGTTGAATGGTGGTGAGCAGAAGACACTACTATTCAAAACAACACAGCCTCTCACATCAAACTTGTTCGAATGATATATAAAGGATAGCTAAATTCAATGGAGGAAGGAACATTTTAGGTATCAGCAGATAAAGTGGAAAGAGATAAGTAGTGATTTACTGATTAAAGCAGTAATAAGAGATAAAAAGAATGCAATCAGAAGAGGTCTAAAGATATCGATCAAAAGGAGGAAGTTTAAGAAGAAATCTGAGACATATTTTTGAGCAAACAAGAAATATATTCATAAAGAAATTAGAAGGAAGAACAGAGCATCAAAGCAAGGGAGAATAAAATATGTTCTTGAAAGCAGATTAAAATCAGGGGATAAAATAGGAGGCTGGAAAGAAGAAGTAAATGGTAAAAGATCTATTGAACTAAGTGTTATTGCAAGATATGTTTGGACTATCAATTGGGAATGGAGGATTCCTATCAAGGTTTCAATCAGGAGGAAAATATTCCCTAACTCAATTGTCATTTAGAAATCAAGGATTTAGAGCAAATTTAGGGTTTCTCAAAAAGAGGACATTACATAGACATCTTTTGTAAGCACTTTTCTAATTGTAGACACACTGAGATAAAGTGTTACTGTGGTGTAGTTTTTTGGGGATTCCACACATCCTGTTGTGTCTTTTTGTACTTCCACTATGTTATAAAGTGTCTTGGAGATATTGTGTTGTGCCTTTGTTTTGCCATCACACCTTTGTCAAGTGAGTGTCCGTTCCACAACAACAACGAATCTTCGTGATTCTTGCCTCATACGTGTGTGTCTTGGTTTGCACACCCTTTTTCAATTGCAGGTACTTTCATGTGCATGTTCAAATGTTTATTCTCCTTCATGCACTTCTTGGTGACACACAATTTCAAAGAACCTCTCATGGCTCTCCCTTACTGTTGGTGCTAATGCTTCCTTGGTTTTGTTTTGAAATAAACTATATGTCTAGTATTTGTTCCTATGTACTAGGTGGATGCAGCGGTTGGTTACCCATGCACTTCGATGAGATGAAACACTTACCATATACACTCTTGCATTCCTATTTCTAGAGGCAACCTTCCATCTTCACTTGATCAGTGTTCTTCAAACTATTGGTACCTATATTTTCAACTTGCATCTTGCATGGTTAAGTAGTGTCATTAGGATCACTTATGCAAATTCATGTGTCATTTGTATATCCAACTATCAAATGTTTTCCTTTGTTTTCCATCTGATCATTGTTTGAGTAGTGTTGTTGGGAGCACTCATGTAGATTCTTGTCTTCTTGATCTTGATCATCATCTATTTTCAGAGAAGGTTCTTCATCTCAGCACTATAGCTGTCATCTTTCGACAATTGTCTACAGCTTCTTTGTGCTTCAATGATGTTCTTCATGCTCCTAGTCTTTTTGGAATATTGTTTTTTGGGAGACTTTTTAGTCCTTCATTCGCCTCTCTCTTTAGAGAGGAGATTTTTCCATGAAATTTTCTCTTTTTCTCCAATTATGAGAGATTAGATTGCTTGTACATGGGTGTCTCATCAATCCTTGTTGTCAAAACCGATTCATGCATTCTTTGTTTTTTATGCATTCGCTTTTAGAGTTTTTTAGCTACTCCCTAAATTACACTTAAAGGGGGTTTTAGAGTAAACATTTATTAGCTATTAATTAATTAATCTTTAATTGATTATTATGTTAATTTCACTTTATGCACTTAAGCTAAACTTAGGAGTGTTTTTTTCTTTTATTAGATTGAACTATTATTAGATCAGTATGTCCCATTACATAGGATGACGACACTTGTCATGATCTAATCCCTTTCTCATTTAGGGTTTTCTCTTATAAGCATTATCCTTTTTTTGCATTATTCAATTTTGTAAGTTTTTCTTTTTGAGAAAATAGCAAATCATTGTTTGCAGCTCTCATGCGTGGAAGGTGTTCTTATTTGCTGTTTGATCCCTGCTTTGTGAATGTTTCACAATTTCAACAAGAAACACTAATATTATAAAGAGTTGCATGCTCAACAACTTGTTGGATAGGCATTAGTAATGTTACAATAGAAAAGCTTGAAGTTTTGTTATGGGAAAACTATAGATAGCTTCAAAATAAGTTTGGTAGTCATCCTTTCAGCATAATTATGCAGAAGAATATTTATTTACAATTATTTTATAGATTCTGCTGGATGAATGGTGTATCTTAAGGCAGAAGAGGACATCTTTAATATGGATGATCCAAGTTGGTTCTTCGTTAGACACTTTCTTAAGACCGGACCTTTGGAAAGAAACTATAAATACAGAATTGAAAATAAACGTTGGAAATATTACATCTTAATCGGTATGGTTAGTAGGTAATAGATGTGAAATATATGATTGTTAGTTGGTTAGCATGTTTTATTAATCTTGTTGGGTAGAGTGGTTTGGTAGACGATAGGTAGTTGTTTATGGGAAATGGTTGAGGCTTTATGGAAACCATTGTATTCTATGTCAAATCAATTGATCAATCCTGTGAAAATAATATTACATTGTTTTCATCCTCTTCAATCATGGTATATTATTGTTTACTATACATTTACCATTTCAATGTGGTATCAGAGCATGTTAAAATGAAAATGAAAGGAGGGTGAAGACAGAGGATCCAAGCAAAGGCACTGAAATGTTTTCTGTTTTGCTAGTATGACCATGCAAGCAAAGCCAGAGAGGTTTGAAGATTGAAGTGCAGCCATTTTTCTAAAATTTATGGTTTGCTCGCCATTGTGGACTGTCACAATCTGCATTGCCTTTTTTTATAAGACCTAGAAGGCTGACATCTTAATTGATAGAAGTGGATTACTAATTTATTTATTAGTTCGGTTACTGGATAAAAGCTTTACTCAATATAGATCTGATTTTTTTCTGAATCAAAATCAAGTTTTCCCCTTTGGAGGTGGATTTGCATCTATGGAAAAATGATGAATTGATAATAAAAAAATTCCCAGAAGTATTTCACTGAATGAACAACAATTTGAGGCAACAAATCATGAAAAGTAAATTTGGGTGCATTGCAAAAGTGGTGAAAACATTATTCAAGTTCCATTTTACTTTTTTCCGTAATGCTTACACATTTTTATTAGGCAAGCTGTTTACTATAATATACAAACAGATGTGAGACATTTGTTAATTTTAATGATTAGATTTAATGCACAGAAATTTAATTCAAAATCAGACACAATAACACAGCAGATACCCTGGGAAAACCCTCCTCTTGAGGGAGAAAAACCCAGCACCAATATATCTCTTATATATTAGTTCTTGAAGAGAACACTTGTACAATTGAGGCCAATGAGAGAGGCCAGAATAAGTATCAACAGTTAATAGTATCACAGATTCTATTACATATAATCTGCTATCTCAGAACTGAATACTTCATCAATGATTCGCACTTTACATATGATAAACTCACACTGCTTCTTCTAATGGATTCGCACTTGAGATAAGACAATGATAGAACAAAACTGAATGCTGAATGGAAATAACTCAATGACTATAAATACAAGAGAGGATGAGAGACGCATCATTTCATTAATCTCAAAGTCGGCCTCCAAGAAGAATCGCGTCCAATAAGTAGTAGGTCGGCTTCATAAGAACTCGTGCCTTTTAAAATAAAACGTGCCTCTTCATAATGTCGGCTTTACCATATAAATAGCACCTCTTAAATATTTGTGCCTCTTCAAGAATAAACATCTCTTATAAATTAAATAGCATTAAGCTATTATTTAATTTATTGCAAATAAGGAGATCGCTGGAAGAATACTCCTGACGCTGCATCATAAACATCAACACTCCCTCTCATCTAGGGAGGATACTTCCAGCTGCACAAGACAAATTACCTCATCGTGATGTCTATCACTATGGCTACAACCATAAGTGAACAAGAAGAATATCACCTCATCGTGATATCAGATATTGCCTCAACACGATATCAACCATAATGGCTACAACCATACTATGGTAAAAGATGTCATCACCCCTGACGGATATTTTGGATACTAACACCATCATATTCACCATACCGGCTACTATGGTAAAGATAAATATCAATTAACGATATTGATATCATCGTACCAACACTTATATCAACCATAATGGCTACAACCATACTATGGTAAAAGATAAATATCACCAATCGCGATATTGATATCACTAACATCGCTATCAACCATAATGGCTGCCAACCATACTACATAGGTGTTCATCAATTTCATGTTGATGTTGTCATTCAACATGAATTTCTCGCAATTACGACTCTCTTAGAGGGTGAAACACAGTACAACATATGTCATGGAGTCACACACATGACATCCACCATGACTCCAACCTCGTAGTGGAAACAAGGGTTTTCACCTCAAATTGGCCTCGAGAGGAAAATGCATTACCAAGTTTCAAAATTCCTCAAACTTCAGTATCTCAGAGGAAAATGCATTAACAAGGGATTTCACCTCGAACTTCTCTCAAAGAAGAACTCATTATCAAGGATCACTAATACTGATTATCATAATGAATGATAGTAGGCTCCATTGATTGTCCAAAAAATCCTGCAAGGAGCTTACGAAGCCACACTGCTTCTCGAGCTGCCACACAAGCTGCAATAAACTCGGCCCCTGCTGTACTCAGTGCCACTGAAGACTGCTTCCTGCTACACCAGGAAGTCATCGCAGACCTCAACTGAAACAGCATCCAGAGGTGCTCTTTCGATCAGCAACACAACCATCTTCTATAGGTTCAGTAGGCTCCCTCCGAATCTTTAAGTACTTGGCCTTGCAACACTACAACCTACTTTCTGCGAGTTACAAAACTTCTTCAATCCTCGTCAGATTGAAAACACTGGCGGAACCCTCTGGCCACACTCATCCCATGGCTGCTTATCATTTCTTTGGTCAGCATGACTTCCTCACAAGATGCCTCAAGCTTTTCATTACTAAGCAGTCTCTCATCACCTTCTTGCTCCTAGAACAGTGAACTGCAAGCATTTAGAGAAAGATTACTTACAGTTTGTAACTATCCAAAGAAATATCAAGGGTAGAATCATACAAAGTTTACTATCTCAGGTTATACATTTATGAACAATATTGAAACATGAATAAGTAAATCAAATAAATATATCAAAGAGATGAAGGAATAAAGAACTTATCTTTATATGATTTTGATATAACTCTTTCCTTCCAACTTTTACTCCTCTCAACAAAAGACAATTTGAACAACTGCAAATTCCTTGAATGCGTTATGCAATTAGCAAGTAGAACCAACTCTCTCCAAGAGTCAAGGCTCTAATCACAGTTCATGCATTAGAGAATGATATCGATGTGATCAACCTATCACAACGAAAATGCAATTCTCTTTTCCATCTCAATGTCACACTCAGAGATCTACATAATTAGCATGAAACAATAATTTCAAAGGATCTTTATGCTAGAGAATACAATTCAAGAGAAACCACTATCTCTCTTTAATTACAAGATCCAAATAAAAGATATAACTTAACAAACAAAGAATACTTATCTCTTTAAATATTCTAAAGGATGCAAGATACGCTGCTCTTGAGCACAGATCAGCACACAACCTTTACGGCTTGAACACAGGCCCATGACTTAGAATAGAAATTCCCTAGAATCCTTCTGAGGAGAAAACTTATTCATATCCGCAAATGAAGCATGCTGATTAGGCCTGGTTGGGCAATCCTTTGCATAGTGACCAAACTCGTCACACGAAAGCATTGGACTTTGGAGAGGTCCCACTTCTTCTTGAATGCAGGAGCACCATCTGACCCCTTATCTCTATTCCTCTTAAAATATCTTTTCTTTCCTCCCTTTCCTTCCTTCTTCGAGGATTGAGCAGAAAGAACATGAATGTCTTCATTTGTAGAGCTTCGACCAATACCTCTCGCAACCAACCTAGACTCCTCTTGAATGCAGTCCGCCCTCAAACGATCAAACTTGGGAAGTTTCGATCTCGCGCTAATTCCTTGAATGAAAGACTCCCAAGATGAGGGAAGACCATTGAGGGCAAGCATGGTCAAATCCTTGTCATCAACAAAATGACCAATGGTAAAGAGCTGATCTCTCAATTCGGAAATCTTCATGAAGTAAACGATGATAGATTCTCCTTCTGCCATCTTCACATGATGGAGTTGTTGCTTCAATGCAAGAGCTCGACTTGTGTTGTTGATTTCGTACAGCTCTTCCAAAGACTTGAACATCTCCCTTGCAGTCTTCATCTTAAAGATGATAGGGACAATGTGATCCTTTACGGAATCAACCAGCATCTTCTTTGCTTTGATATCTTTCTTTTTCCATTGAACTTTCACTTCCTCATCTGCAGGCTCCGAAACTTTGCTCTCCACGAACTCAGCCAATTCACTTTCTTCCAAAGAGAGCATAATTTTGAACCTCCATGAAGTATAGTTTGACGCTCCATCAAGTCTATCTTCAATCTTCAATCCGTTCACCATCTTGAATGATGTAGAGATAGACCAAGAATTAGGATGAAGAGAAGAGAGTACCGCTGTATAGACAAATCTTATCACGATCTACTCAAACCCGCTCTGATACCATGTTAAGTTTAGTGATCAGATAAGTGCACAGAAATTTAATTCAAAATCAGACACAATAACACAGCAGATACCCTAGGAAAACCCTCCTCTTGAGGGAGAAAAACCCAGCACCAATATATCTCTTATATATTAGTTCTTGAAGAGAACACTTGTACAATTGAGGCCAATGAGAGAGGCCAGAATAAGTATCAACAGATAACAGTATCACAGATTCTATTACATATAATCTGCTATCTCAGAACTCAATACTTCATCAATGATTCGCACTTCACATATGATAAACTCACACTGCTTCTTTTAATGGATTCGCACTTGAGATAGGACAATGATAGAACAAAACTGAATGCTGAATGGAAAGAACTCAATGACTATAAATACAAGAGAGGATGAGAGACGCGTCTTTTCATTAATCTCAAAGTCGGCCTCCAAGAAGAATCGCATCCAATAAGAAGAAGGTCGGCTTCATAAGAACTTGTGCCTTTTAAAATAAAATGTGCCTCTTCATAATGTCAGCTTTACCATATGAATAGCACCTCTTAAATATTCGTGCCTCTTCAAGAATAAACATCTCTTATAAATTAAATAGCATTAAGCTATTATTTAATTTATTGCAAATAAGGAGATCGCTGGAAGAATACTCCTGACACTGAATCATAAACATCAATCAACAACATTGAGCCATTTTCTTTGAAACTTTATGGTCATGAGATCAAATCTCCGTATTAATATATAAACACTAAATAGAGCATAAATAAGCGCATGCAGCAAATTTTCATTTGCTTATAAGAAGTAGCACAGTTGGTGTCTATGCAACTTTCAAAGTTGTGACTGCTAAAGTTGGAGGTCACAGGGTCAAGGCTTCATAAAGCAATTTTTAAATCATGTCATTGAAACATTTGAATATGCTCCATGGAATAATAGTTTTGAGATTTTTTTTTTGAAGCAAACATAGGCATATAACCAATCAAATTATAGGTTTTGGCTACTTTTGGATCTGTTGGTGGTGTTAGTTTTCCAGTTTTTGAAGCCTTCTTATAGGATTTCTTGGAAAATGCATTCTCAATGGGATCTAACACCCTTGGTAATTGAATTTACAATGGCCAGACTAGACATGCATGCTTTTGCTCTTGGGGCTATCAAAGATCTTTTGGTGATTTTCATGTTGCATCCAATGGGCAAGATCTAAGGTGTCTAAGAGGAGGTTGGAGGGCTCACCAGGAGGATAGAGGAACGTTTTTCATCTCATATTAGCTTCTCACTTGAAGATTGGGTACATTGCTGAAGATGCACCAGCTCTTCATATTGTCTCCCCTTTGGATCAAGGAGGTGTGAGAAGAGATGTGTTCTCTTTGTTCATTTGAGGGATATCTTCCGTAGATTTATATCTGTGTATGCAGAATATGTCTTGATTCATAGGTGGAGTGCTATGGTTGTGGAGTATGCCTCGACTCACATGTAGAGTATTGTACTTGCAGATAGAAGTATGTCTTAATTCACAAGTATTGAATACATAGCAAAGGCATTCCCGTTGATCTGTTTGGTTAGATGTGTCCTTGATGGTGTGAGATATTTGGGCTGTTGTGTTTGTCTCAGTCTAGTACAATTGTTACTAACTTTATTCAGAATGATGTAATAAGGGACGAATGTTGGATATATTACATCTCGGTTAGTATGATTGGTAGGTCATCGATATTAAATAAATGTTAATTAGTAGGTTAGTAAATCATTGTTAGTATGTTCTATTGATATTGTCAAGTGGAATGATTTTGGTAGTTGATAGGTGGTTGCTTACACAAAATGGTTGAGGCTTTATCAATGCCATTGTATTCAATATAAAACCAATTGATCAAATCTTGGGAAAATAATATATTATTTTGATTTTCTTCAATCATGGTATAATTACTGTTTCCCGTGTATTTACCATTTCCATTGGAAAAAGACATGCATCCATAAATCCAAAAGATATAGTAGAATTGTAACTGAATTTTATTAATCTAAATGTATGATGAACATTGCATTCTGTAAAAGCAGATGCATATATATCTATCTTCTCTATTTAATTTAAATTTTAATCTGTTTGTGTACATTAGTAATTTAGTAATTAGTGTTACAAGATGCAAAGGAATTATTACCGAAGATGAACAATTGCTCTTCCACCACTCAGCTCGCATGTCATGGGCAAGTTACTTGCTGGGCTGAAATTCTTGTGAGTACCCACTGAGATTTAGAACCATGAAGTAATATTAAATAACTATTTGGTTGGAAAACTCCAAACTTCAATTGATTGCTAGTCTATCACTTCCACTTTTTTAGCACTCAAATTTTTTACATAATTACTGTCCTATGAAATCATCCCTACAGATAGACCTGTCCTTCCAATTGCCGAACAGATACTACCAAATAATGCCCAACAATGGGTGTCTTCATCATGTTTTAGCCTTTTAGGGATATGAGTATTATGGTATCCGCCAAATTCATCGCTAGCAATTCATCAAAGGAAAATTCACCGCCAGCAATTCACCACCAGTTTTGAAATATATATTAAAAAATATTGGTGAATTGCTGGCGGTGAATTTTACTTGTCAGTGAATTGCTGACGGTGATTTTTCCATGGCAGTGAAATGCTGACAGTGAATTTTCCTAGAGCCGAGTATTGTATCTAGGTTTTGGCTTCAAAGCCAAGGCTGCCATTAATTTGGATCCCTATCCTGACTGCATCAAACACTTACTCTTCCATCATTCAACTCAAGTTGTGGGCAAGTTACTCGCCGGCTAAAAATATTGAAAATTCTTACCAAATTTTAGAACCATGAATTTATGACTATTTGGTTGGAATATTCCAAACTTCACTTGATTGCTAATCTACCACTTTCATTGGGGGGGCAGGGGCCTAGCTCGATTGGCTAAAGCATACTGTAGTAGGCAAGAGGTCATGAGGTCTAGTCTCCCCCCAAACCCATGGTACTAGAGGGCGTGTCGTGCCAATGCCACCGGTCACGTGAAAAAAAGTTTACCAGGCGCATTGCAGTTTATAGGGAGACAGACAACCGACCGATTCCTGCAGTATAAAAAAAATAAAAAAAAATCTATCACTTTTATTTTTTTATCACTCATAAATTTTGCATTGTTACAGCCCTATGAATTCAACCCTACAAATAGATCTCTCCTCCCAACTTCAAAAATGAATTCTAATCATTCGTGAGAATCAACCAGAGGCCTTGTTGGAAATAATTCCATCCACTAAAATTGCTCGAGCAATTGCTTGTAAAGTTATATCCTAATGCCTGGACCTCTCCAAATTGTACTTGGACGAATTTTCATTACTGCCGCGTAATGTCCAACAATGGGTGTTATTCTTCCACCTATTTGGGCACATTCTCCAAAAAATTGAGTGAACGCTTCTCTGCTTTCCTAGTTGGTTGTAGCTCTTTGAAAAGCATCTAGTAATCCTCTTGTTTTGTTCTAAGATATCATGATATTTGTATTTTTACAGTAAACCTTTTTTTGGCAATTTAAGAATATTACTCTTTTTTCAAGGTATATTTTCTCCCCTCTTTATTCAATATTTCTCTCTTTCAAAAGGATAAAAATAATGAATTCACATTCTTTGGAGAATATTTTTGTGAAGAACCTGAATCTTTCCAAACAACAAGTATTATACTTTTTTGTTTACAGCCTAAAATTTTACCATTAGTAAGTTCTTTCTTATCTAGTTCTAGCAGCCTCTTTCATAAAATAGAAATCTGTTAAACTTAATTTAAGTTTGAAACCCCACAACAATTTCCATTTGAAAATTGAAATGACCAAGAGTTTAGGTGAATTGGAAGGAAGATAAGTTGTGAAATTTGAATACTAAGCCGAAGAGTACAAAATGGAATGCGCATAAAATAAAGTAGAAGAATTTGATGTAAGAGATACTCTAAGTGGTGAAAACTAGGCGGAACATTTAAGAATTCGAATTACCAAAAATTATTTTAAAAAATAGAATTTGTAAAACCTTCAAACGAAATGAAAAACCGTGAAGAATAAATGAAGAAAAATATTGTACCAAGGGAAAGGGCGCTGCAAGTTCTTGAGCTGACAGAAAGGTGAGATACAAGTTTAGCAGCGGCAACAACATTGTGCAACGGTATCATTGACTTGACGCATCGTCTTCTAAAGATTGCCGTTTCACCGCCATTTCTTGCTGAAAAGGGTATCATTGACTTGACGCATCGTCTTCTAAAGATTGCCGTTTCACCGCCATTTCTTGCTGAAAAGGAACTCGAGCTGCTGCGGTTAGCACCCTCTGCGGCTCTAAATGAGTTTCCAGCTGAACGGAACGCGGACCTCAGAGACCTTGACGCTGCTCGAGATGCCATACTACAGAGGTTTAGGAGTTCTCGAGGGTTTAGCGTTTCGCAGTCACAGCTGTTCAGGATTTTAGGGGGTTTTAGGCAGTAGCTATGTTCCCGTTAAAATAGAAAGAGAATTTGGTAAAACTGGTAATTTTGGTAGGGGAGACGAGCCGATAATTTTATTTTTTTGAAAAAATATTATATAAACAATATAAAATTATTTTTTAAAAATTTTCAATTATTTTGTCATGTGGGAGGACAATATTTGTCCACGCGTTTTACAAATTGAAAAAATGACCCGTCGATTGATATGTAGGCACCTCAGGTGCCACTCCTGCGTGGCACAAAGTCCGAAGTTGACAGCTTTGCCATGTCAACTTCTCTCAGTCTGCCACCCTAAGAATCCACTTCGTCACATTTATCACTCGACGCCACTTCCTATACTTCTTGACTGTCATGTTGAATGCAAGTCTCATCTCCTAAGCTCCTTGCCACCCTATGTTTTTTTGAGCTAAAATGCATTAAATACTCTCAGTGCTTCGCTCTTCTCGCCATCTTTTCAACCTTTCATTCTAGCAAGTTGTCGTTCTTTTTTCACTTGCACGCCACTACCTACTCGGTTCGTCGTCTGCAATCTTCAAACATTTACCACAACCTGCAATGCTCAGAGACCGGTTTGTATTTGGGTAGAAGTCGGTTAGGAGATGGGTACACGCCAGTTAGTGAACATCACCAACAGCTCCACTTCGGCCATGCAAGCAACGAACAGGTTCCTTGCCACCATGCTCAAGATTCAGTTGATGTCTGGGTGGTGTATTGAGTCATTCGACCTAGGTGAGCTTTCTCACTAAGGCTCACCATTATTCAGTTTTTTGAGTTTTCTTTGTAATTTTTGTTTGTTTTATTAGACTTTTGGTGTTGCATAAATCATTTTTTTAGTTGAAGTTTAGTGTTTATGAACACTATCCTATTTGTGTTCATAAATACACTGAATCTTTAGAAATTAATCTTCTGTTCAAGCATCGCTTTATTTATAGAATAGATAATAATATTGTTGGTTATTTCTCTGCCATTGAAATTTTTGGGGTTTTCTTTTTTCATTATTAATATTGTTTGTTGTTTCCTTGCCGTAGATGAAGCTGTATTTTTGTTTATATGGGTTATGCTCAATAGGGTTTATATTGCAAATATTACATTCATATTTTGGCATTTCTCTTTCATTAGGGTTTATTTTACAAATATAACACTCATAGTTTAACATTTATGTTTTCCTAGGGTTTATTTTGCAAATATTACAGTCATAGTTTTACCATTTTTGTTTCATAGGTTCTGCATTATCATATACTCTGGTTATCGTATTCTTTCTCATAGATTCTTCATTATCATTGACTTTGGTTATCCTATTCCCATAGGTTTTGCATTGTCATTGACTCTACATATCGTATTTTCATAGGTTTTGCATTATCATTGACTATGCTTATTGTAATCTCACAAGTTCTGCATTATCATTCACTTTGCTAATCGTTATCTCATAGGTTATGCATTATCATTGACTTTGCTTATCGTATTCTCATAGGTTATGCATTATCATTAACTTTGTTTATCGTATTATCATAGGTTTTGCATTATCATTGAGTTAGGTTGTGTTCTTTGTTTCATAAACCAAAAAGAATAATGTGCATTAATCTTTTTTTAGGTTTTGCTTCATCTTTTCAGTCACTTAAAAAAATTATGTTGTTTATGTGTCATTCATCTATTCAACGACTTAAAACATTTATGTTGTTTCTAAGCCATAGATAAATATGTTAGTGTTATTTTTTTATGGGTTCTACTCCATCAAATCATTCATATACATTTGTGATCATTGTTAAACTATTATTGTTTTCCACTCCTAAGCTTCGAAAATAGTTGGCTACATTTTTAACTTTTTTATAGTCAAAATAAATAGATTTAAAAGGATTCCATTAATTATACAATTAATTATGAATCCAATAGCTTGTATCAAGCTAATATGGCCATTGCCAACTATTATCCAATAGAATAATTCATAAAGTAATTTGGATCTTTTGAAACAATTTTGAGAAAAAAATATATATTATTAGCATCTAATTCCATGTTATTTTCATTATGTTCTTCCATGGATTTATATTTGATCAAATTATAAAACCTAATAACAATATTAGTATTCCCACCTCTCACAGAAAGATTAAAAAGAATTTAACTACTTAAGTGTGAGATTTTTAAATTTTAGAACCAAACATTGATATATGAGCAAATTAATATGGACTTTTCCTTTAGACTACAATGGTTACACTATTAATGTCTCACGTCTCATATAAATTGTTTTAATTTAAAATAGCCTAATTTTTTAATCTAAAGTTTTTCAATTCATGTATCTTTAACACACAAACAAGGGCCCAATCTCTAAGTGGATAGTCTTGATCATTTAACAATCTCCTAAAATTTGTGCTCTACCATTCACCTACACCGAATATACTGTGCTGATATTTGTTCAATTAATGTTATTGATTACTATTTGTAGGTGTCTTTGATATTACCATATATTACCATAAGCGTAGTTAATAAATGCCTCCAGTGGTTATCATATTCTTTCTCATAGGTTTTGCATTATCATTGACTTCGACTATCCTATTCTCATAGGTTCTACATTATTATTGACTCTTCTTATCATATTCTCATAAGTTATGCATTATCATTGACTTTGACTATCCTATTCTCATAGGTTCCGCATTATCATTGACTCTTCTTATCGTATTCTCATAGGTTCTACATTATCATTGACTCTGCTTATCATATTTTCATAGGTTTTGCATTATCATTGACAAAGCTTATGATCGTTTTCTCATAGGTTCTACATTATCATTGACTCCTCTTATTATATTCTCATAGGTTATACATTATCATTGACTCTACTTATCCTATTCTCATAGGTTTTGCATTATCATTCAGTTGGGTTGTGTTCTCTGTTTCATTAACCAATTTTTAGGTTTTGTTTCATCTATTCAATGACTTTAAAAATGTGTGTTGTTTCTGCGCCATAGATAAATATGTTGGTGTTATTTTTTTTATGGGTTTTGCTCCATCAATTCAGTCATATATATGTGATAATTGTTGTACTCTTACTGTTTTCCATTTGTAAGCTTTATATTGTTCGTCATTACAACCATTACAGTTATGGGTTAATGTTCACGTTTCGATTAATGTTGTTCAGTACCATTTCTACGTGCCATTGATAAAATTGGGGGATTAGTTTTTTCATACGGATTAGGTTTTTCATACGTGTTGCTTCATTCATTCATTAATGTTATTTTCTTTAAGTGACATTCATTAAATTGGGGGTGTTATGTTTCCCAATGGTTAGGTTTCTTCAATTCAGACATGCAATTATTGGAGCTTTTTTTATTTGCATTACAAAAATTTGGGGGTCTTATTTTTTCATAGGTTTTGCTTGATTAGATACCGTAGATATTTTTGGGGGTGTTACCTTGTTTGTAACTTTGACTTCATCATGGTTAGTCTTCATCTATTCTACCAGTTCAGGTGCCATTTGGAATTTGTTGGGTACTATGTTTTTCATAGGTTATGTTTCATCAATTCATTCGCCAACTACGTAGCCTTTTTTTGGTGTCATTGATAAATATAGGGGTGTGCTACTTCATTAAATTTGTACTGCAAATGTTTGTATCTTTTTTTAGGTGCCATTGATTATTTTGGGGGTGTTATCTTTTGCATAGGTTATTTTCCATCAATTCAGTCATCCAATTATTGTACCTTCTTTTCATGCCTTGGAAATATACGGGGGTGCTCTATTTTTGTTAGGTTCTGCTTCATCAAATTAGTCATGCATATATTGTACCTTTTTTAGGTAGCATAGATAATTTTCAGGGTCTTCTCTTGTTTGTAAGTTCCACTTCATCAATTCAGCCATCTATTCTACCAATGAATAATTTCCCACAGTGGTACACCGGTCCTCCAAAAGTTAGGAAAAAACTCTTGCATAAAAAAACACAATGATATCAAACACATCGGATATTAAATGCACATTTTCTCATTTATATATATATATATATGCATATATATAGACATATACATATGTATAAGTATATCAAATATTAAATGCACACGTAATTGTATTTATTTTGAAACAAAACAATTACACGTTGGTAGCCAAACATGATGAAGTGTGTCCAACTTGTATATGCTTAAAGTCTTTGCATCTTCTTTATATATATATGCATGTATGTATAGACATATATATGTATATGAATATGTCTATATATATGTACATATACTACTTTCACGACATCCTGTGTATTTTTTGAGCCAACCTACATCCAATGCTCCTAGTGCCTCACACACTTGTCAATTTTACAACCTTTCATTCTATCAACTTCTCGTTTTTTCTTCACAATGATGGCAATGTATGTGTATGTATGTGTATGTGTATGTGTTTGTGTATGTCTATGTTTATGTCTATGTCTGTGTGTATGTCTATGTCTATGTGTTTATGTCTATGATTATGTAAATATGTATGTGTATGTGTATGTTTATGTCTATGTCCATGTCCATGTCTATGTCTATGTCTATGTGTCTATGTCTATGTAAATTTGTATGTGTATGTGTATGTCTATGCCTATGTAAATTTGTATGTGTATGTGTATGATTATGTGCATGTATATGTATATGTATATGTATATGTGTATGTTTGTGTGTATGTATATGTATATAATGTAAATGTGTATGTGTAAATGTGTATGTGTATATGTAAATGTGTGTGTATAGATGTGTGAAGAGGTCTTAAGTGGACAACCTTTCCACGTCTACTTCTCTCAGTCAACCATCCTAACACTCCACTGCACCGCATTTATCACTTGTTGCCCCTTGCTATACTTCTTCTACAGTCATGTTTAATTCACTTATGTCTATGTATATGTGTATGTGTATGTGTATGCTTCATAAATTCAGACCTGCAACAATTGTATCTTTTTTAGGTGCCATTGATTAATTTGGGGGTGTCCTCTACTTTATATGATGTGCACCTATACACTAGTCAGTTCTCCACAACTTAAAAAATAATTCATCCATAAATAGGCACGATGACATCAAACATAAATCAGATTTAAAATGCACACTTAATAACATTCATTTCAAAACAAAACAAGTACACACTGGCAACCAAACATGATGAAGTGTATCCAACTTGTATCTGACATATAACAAGTAGCATTCTGACATGGAATTTAAACAGCCCAAACATTAAGACATGCACTCTTCCTCATAAACTAGTAAACCCAATGGTTGCACCAATGCAGGCGTCACTTTCACATTAATCACAACTACACAATGTAAACAAGGTGCCAAGTCAACACAATTCAAACCCATCTAACTCATCTTTGAGCGACTGGAAAACCCATTACAACCATCTTTCCCATCGTAGCATAACCAAACCAACAAGCAAATGCATCCGCCTATCTCATCAATCATGAAACCTACAACACATATTAGCACGAGTCTGTCCCATCTCGCCAAGAAGAGAGTGAGCATAGTCGTGGTGAACAAAATCCCATTTGCTTCCATTTTTACAAGTTGTAAGACACCCATTATTAAATACAAAATTATGGAAACAATTGCAAACAATACACCAAACTAATCAATTGAATAATTAATGGCTGAAATCAATCAAATTCACCAAACAACCATCAATCAAATTCAAATAATTCCCAATTCAAATAGCCATGAAAACCTTCAAGTATTCACATGTATTACCATAGAACAATAATGAACAATAAAGCTTTGTTAGAGCATGTATTTAGGGGACCTGGTTTTCTTAAGGCCTTTCACGATTGCCTATGTAGCATTTCACAATTGAAAGGTCCAATTGTGGACAAAGTGCAACATAGATTACCATTACAAAGACTTTGGGAAAATCAAGTCTCCCTAAACCATTACATCTTGTAACAATCGCACAAACTTTGACATTGCAAATTGTGTTTAGTATTAGTATGGTTGGAATTTACAATTCTTTTCATGGTTCCAACATGAAGGTCTACTATTCAATTAATTTGAGGGGGCTCTCTTTTGCATAGGTTATCCTTCATCAAATCAGCCCTGCAACAATTCTATCAATTTTAGGTGTCTTTGATTAATTGCAAGTGTGTTCTATTTTATAGGTGCTTTGATTAATTTGGGGGTGTTATCTTTTTAATAGGTTAGGGTACATCAATTGAATCATGCAACTATTGTAGCTTTGTATTTGAATCACTTAGGGGACTTGGTTTTGTGAAGGCTTTCAATGGTTACCTATGTAGCACTTCACAATTCGAATGGAATTTGTGGACCCGTGCAGCATAGGTTGTCATCAAACGAGTGTTCATAAAATCAAGTCTCCCTAATTCATTACTGAATGCAAGAATACACATGACTCTATAGGGGAGAGGAGCCAATACATGCGCATCCAATTTTCTACGGTCTACATTAACAAAACAACCATATTTATATGACTAAATTGATGAAGCACAACCAATATGTATATGTATATGTATATGTGTATGTGTACATAAATGTACATGTATATGTATATGTGTGTGTGTGTGTGTGTGTATATATACATAAACATAAACATATATGTATATAGAATTGCATACATGCATTATTTTGCTTACCAAGAATATATTTATGTCTCTATTGCTTAGTTGACTGAATTGATGAAGCAAAACCTATATGTATATTTGTATGTGTATGTTTTATGTATATGTATATGTGGATGTGGATGTGTATGTGTATGTATATAGAATTGCTTACATGCAAAACCTATGAAAAAGAGAACCCCAAATTTATCTATGGCATCGAAACAACCAACAATATTATTTGTTATTGCAATGACAAATTGTAGCATTGCTTATATGCATTCATTTGAAAAATAGAACACCCCCAAATTTATCTATGGAACAAAAACAACATACAATGTTATGTATATGTGTATGTGTATGTGTATGTGTATGTGTATTTATATGTATACATTTATGTATATTTGTATATACATGTATATATATCTACATATGCATATATGTATATATATGCCCATATGTATATAGAATTGCTTACATGCAGAGCCTATGAAAAAGAGAACAACCTCAGGTTTATGAATGGCATCAAAACAACCAACTATATTGTTTGTTACTGAAATAAAAAATTGCAGCATTGCTTACATGCATTCATTTGCATGACTTAATTGAATCATAGTAGAATAATATATATGCATTCATTTACATTGAATTGAAGATGAAGCATCACATATGAAAAAGAAAACACCCCCAAATTCATCGATGGCACCTAAAAAAGATAGAATAGTTGCATGATTGAATTGTATATATATGTGTGTGTGTGTGTGTGTGTCTATGTATATTGGTATGTATATGTATATGTCTATGTCTATGTATACTTATACATATACATATATATACATATGTATAAGTCTATGCATATGAATATGTATATACATATACATATTCATATGCATAAAGATATACATACATGTATATGTAACAATAAAAAAGTTGTTTGTAACATTCACCAACCAACATCTATCAATCTCTTAGTTGGAGTCTGAGCATCACAGGTTGTGGTAAAGGTTTGAAACTTGTAGAGGATGAACCAAGCACGCAGTTGCGTGCAAGTGAAGAAAAAACAAGAACTTGCTAGAATGAAAGGTTGTAAAGATGGTGAGAAGAGTGAGGCACTGGGAGCATTGAATGCAAGTTGGCTTGGAAAATATGTATGTATATGTGTATACATATGTATAGTATGCATATCTATTTACACATGTATATGTATATGTATATGTATGCATATCTATATACATATGTATATACGTATACATTACATATGTATATAGATATGCATACATATATATGTATATGTATATTCATACGTATATGTATAGGTTGGTTGGAAAAATATTGTGAGGTGGCATGGAGCTAAGGAGAGGAGACTTGCATTCAACACGACAGTCAAGAAGTATAGGAAATGGCGGCGAGTGATAAATGCGACGCAATGGATTCTTAGGGTGGTAGATTGAGAGAAGTTGACATGGCAAGGCTATCAACTTTAGACGTTGTGCCATGTAGGAAGTGGCACCCGAGGTGCCTACGTATCGGTTGATGGGTTATTTTTTTAATTTGTAAAATGCATGACAAATATCATCCTCCCACATGGAAAAATAGATTAAAAAAGGACTAGAAAATGACAAAATGTCAATAAAGAAGCAAACATTGCAAATCAAAATAGTGACACATTGCAAATTACATAGAACACACATTGCAATATGATCATACTACACTGTAAATCAAAACAATAACGATGCATTTGTAATTATCATATATTTAAAATTGTCAACGATAATACATTGCAAATCAAAACAATAACACACATTGAAAATTACATACAACACTTTTTGGAATATGATCATATTACTTCACAAACCAAAACAATAATGGTCAATCTGTACTTATAAAAAAAATTACAACTGTCCACAATTTCGGTGCATTTGTAAATATCAAAACTTCTAAAGTGTATGAAACTTGAATTGCATGTGAAAACCAAAAAAAAGGCAACATCTAGCTGTTGTTGTTGTGAAATGGATCTTGGCTGGTTGGGGTGCCAATTTCCATGTCCCCTTCCACTTGACAAGGAGTGTTGCATACATGAGTGAGACTTGGAGTGGTAAATTGGGTGCAAGTGACATGTGTTGGGGGCAGTGGTGAACACATCTGTACATCTTGAGTGCCAAATTGATATGGATATTGAGTGCCCCTGAAGTCAAATTGGAAGAGGCTTGAATAATTCATTGTTGTGGAGAAATAAGGGATATTAATGTTGAGAATATCATGGAAGACTCCATTACTTTGAGACAATAGATTAGAAGAGTTCCTTAACCTCCTCTCTCCTTGTAAATCCCTTTGTACCTCCTCAATCTCTTTTTCCTTTCAGTCATGTTCCTTGCAAAGCCTCTCTTGCTCCTTTTTTTGCATGCCTATCCTTTTTCTGTTGTAATTCATGTTGCTCTTTTTCTTTTCGCAGTATCTCCTTCTCAATTTTGGCATTCTCCTTCAACTCCACTGCCACAATTTTTGTTACCCTTTCTCCTTATTATGTTGTCTCTTTCTTTCTTTTATCTCCTTGACCTCTTTCTTCCTTTGTTCTTGCTCCATTAATAGCCTCATGTAGTCATCTATTGTCAACAATTGAGACTGTTTGTTGATCCAAATTGCACCAACTTTAGATTTCTTTTGATGGGCAGTGTGCATAGGCAACTTGAGGAACTTGTTGATGTGTGGAACTATTTGTGTTTCTTTTGTCCCATCTGACTGTGTGCCAATGACCTCCTCCACTACCTATGAGCCCTCTGGTACATCGTCAATACCTCGTAAATCTGAATTGCAAGGAGCATAGTAATGCACAACTTGAGAAGGGTCAATTTCTGGTGGCGGTGATGGGAAAGTATAAGTATCATGTTGTTTTGGGACTTCCAAATGAATGCCCAAGTTCATTGCTCCCTCAACCAACTAGGATGGTTGGCTTCATTGTGATGGAAGATCTAAACTTTCATTGAATTGATCAACGAGGCTATCCACCATGGGAGGGGTGTGTTCATTAACCACCACTTGTGCAACTAATTCAATAGGACAACTATGAGGTGAGTGTTGTGTTTTTTTTGCAGTCTACAAGTGTCCATCTAGAAGAGTGGATTGCAATATTGTGACATCATCGCTTGAAAGACCAAGTCCAGAAAGGTTGAGAATGTTTTCAACTGCATCAACATCCTCACTGACCACAAATGTCTCACTATGACGCATGTTGTTGACAAGTGCATTAGGATTCAACGGCCATATGCCAATCCTTTTAGACCCAACTTTGATGTTGTCAATTGTCAAAGCCCTTTTCATTACTTTGCTGCCTAACATTGCAAGTTCTCTCCTCCTCACTTCAATGTTTGGAAACCTTGACAAAAAATCTACACGTTCTAATTTGAAGTAAGCTTTAAAAGGTGCAAACAAAATCACATCCAATGACTATAGCTTATGTGATGCGTGTGATGGCAATGTTAACAAATCTACACCAATTTGTCTTGCTTTGTGGATGGTTTCGAGTGCTACATGGCTTTCATGGCCATCAAAGATCAGCAAGACCCTGTTGGTGGGCAAGACACCACCTGGAATTGAAGTTTTGAAGTGGGTCAACCAATCTATGAACAATTCTTTGGTCATCCATGCATGGGGCTGGGTTGCCATGCAAGCACTTGGTTCACAGTCTATGATGTAATTATCTATGTTCGCACTCCCCTTGAACAAGTAGAATCTTGGAATGCTTTTCTCGACAACACTGACACAACATAGAATGGCTATCCATTCACGACTCTTTGGGATAATGTAAGAGACATTCCTACTACCTTTTCTTGCGAGCACCTTCATGGACCCATTTTGCCTACTTAGATGCCAATTTCATCACAATTCCATATGCGATCAGGACCATATGGCATGGATTCTTATGTTGCAGACAATATTTTGTAGAATGTAGCTACAACATTAGCTCTAAGATTGAATGCTCTATCTTTGTCTAGGCCTTTAGCAGTTTGCAATGCAAGTTCAGGATATCTTTGCTTGAAGCCTATCCACTAGGACTTCCATGGAAACCCATTGTTGAAAGGGTTTGGCCTATTCTGACATATTTGAGCAACCTCAGACTTAAAATTGACTATCTCAAGACCATGACCAATATTAGCCATTTGCTTGCACCATCCCACAATAAGATGTTCTTCCTCTTCAGTGAGGACTATTGGTAGACCTTTCTTGGAAGTTGTTGTTAGACCCCCTAGACATTTGGACAATGTGGCCATTGAGATTGACCACTTTTTGGAAGCCCCCATTATCGACATGTCATTCTCTTCAATTTCATAGAGTGCCATTTTCATGTCATTTGAAGACCACAAATTTTTTATTTGTTTTACCTTATGCGGTATTTGAGGTGTAGTAACCTCAATTTGTGGTATTTGAGGAGTAGAAACCTCATCTACTTGTGCAACATGATCTCTTTCAGGGGGGAATCTAGCTCCTTGTTTGTTGGAGGGAAACCTTATTGTGGTTCTTTTCTTTTTTTTTGTTCCCAGTACGGGTCACCACTGCATTGCCCTTGGCCATCTACACAGAATAAGTACAATCAAAATAGTGATGCTTGAACAGAAAAATAATTAGTTTGTAATGTAGAACATATAAGGATATGATAACTAGAGTCAATGATAATGCAAAACCTATGAAACATAAATGGTAAACTATGAAACACAAATGTGTGAACAATTATCTTTATATGTATAAAGAGAGTGATGTGATGCCTTAACAAAAGAATAATTAGTTTGTAATGCAAAACATATGAGAATATGATAACCAGAGTCAATGATAATGCAAAACCTATGAAACATAAATGGTAAACTATGAAACATAAATGCTTGAACAATTATCTTTATATGCATGAAGAGAGTGATGCTTGAACAAAATAATATTTAGTTTTTGTATGTATAATCTTTTTAGTTTGTTGCATTTCATTTGAGATCATCTTTTCTAACAGTTTAGAGAGTTACATCTATTTTGGAGTGAGTGACATAAGGAAATAGAGGAGTAAGAAGCACAAAATTACAAACTGTGCAAGGGAGTTAGAGTTTAATAACATCTCATATCTCTTAAGCATTTACATCATTAACATTCTCATGCACAACAAAGTGAAAACCACACTCATATTTGAACTATGACACAATATAAAGCTTACGAATGAAAAATAGTAAGAGTTTAACAAAGCTCACATGTTTTGTGTATGACAAAATCATTGACAAGCATAAGTATTTGTGAATTGATGAAGCAAAAACCTATGAAAAAGATGAAAAAAAAAACTAATAAAAATAGAAACCTTAGTGACTAATAATGAAAAACCTATGAGAATAAGATATCCATAGTGAATGACAATGCAAAAGCTATGAGACTAAGATAACTAGAGTGAATGATAATACATAACCTATGAGAATAAGATAACCAAAGTGAATGATAATGCAAGACATATGAAACATAAATGGTAAACCATGACTAATATTTATCATATAAACGATAATGCAGAACCTATGAGACTATGATAAGAAAAGTGAATGATAATGCAGAACCTATGAGACTACGATAAGCAAAGTGAATGATAATGCATAACCTATGAAACAGAAATGTTAAACTATGAGTGTAATATTTGCAATATAAACCCTACTGAAACAAAAAGGCTAAACTATGACTATAACATTTTCAATATAAACCCTAGTGAAACAAAGATGGTAAACTATGATTGTAATATTTGAAGTATAAACCCTAGGGAAACCACAATGGTAAACTGACTGTAACATTTGCAATATAAACCTTTGGGAAACAAAATGGTAAATTGTGATTGTAATATTTGCAATATAAACCCTAGGGAATGTATATGCTAATGAATGACTATATTATTTGCAAAATAAACCCTAGGGAAAGCTTTAAATGGTAAACCACGACTGTAATATTTGCATTATGAACCCTATGGAACACATATGATAACCTATGACTGCAATATTAGCAATATAAACCCTAGCGATAGATAAATAAACACCTGTGACTATAATATTTACAATATAAACCCTAGGGAAACATAAATAAAAACCTATGATCATAATGGTTGTAATGAAGATCAATATAAAACTTAGAAATGGAAAATAGTAATGGTTGTAATGAAAAACAATATAAAGTAAACGAATGGAAAAGTGTGAAAGGAAAATCTGGAACAATATAGATGTTGATGCGGTGGAATTTGAGTTATTGCCTCCCCTTGATGTTAACTCGTTCAATTCTATGCTTGTCACTCCTTTTCTTATGTCGCTCACTACAAAATAAGTGAATACTTGTTGGTTTTCACAACTATTTCAATTGGGAATTATTTGAATTTGATTGATGCTTGTTTGGTGTGGTGAAATAAATTGCTATCCTGTTTTCAATTTGAATTTTGTTTCGTATGAATTGGAGATTTGATTGATTTCGGCCATTAATTTTTTACTTGATTGGTTTGGTGGATTGTTTGAAATTGTTTCCATGTTTTGTTTTTGAATAATGGCGGCCTTACAGGACTATTAAATGGATGCAGGTGGGATATTTGTCTTTGGCTCCAATATGTGTGCACCCTACTTGGTGAGATGGGACAAATTGAAGCTGATACGTGTTGTAGGTCTCATGGCTGACGGGACAAGCGAATGCATTTGCGTGTTGGTTTGGTTATGCTATGATGGAAAACATTGTTGTAATGGCTTAGCCGGTCAGTCAAAGATGGGTCGGATGGGTTTGAATGTTGTTGACTTGGCACCTTGTTTATGTTGTGTAGTTGTGATTAATGTGAAAGTGACGCCTGCATTAGTGTGACAATTGGGTTTACTAGTTTACGGGGAAGGGTGCATGTCTTAATGTTTGGGCTATTTAAATTCCATGTCAGAATGCTACTTGTTATATGTTAGATACAAGTTGGATACACTTCATCATGTTTGGTTGTCAGTGTGTACTTGTTTTGTTTTGAAATGAATGCTATTAAGTGTGCATTTTAAATCTGATTTATGTTTGATGTCATCGTGCCTATGTATGAATTAATTTTTTTTAAAGTTGTGGAGGACTGTCATATAGGTGTGGGCCCCAACAAGCGCATGTCCCATCGCACGTTAGGGCCCCCGCTTACGTATCAACTCCTCTCCCCTAGTGTTAAATTAATCAAGATTTAAATTTTTTAAGTTAAACATGAACTTTTTTTCTTGAATGAATAGTGTACTTAATTAGCCAATAGGCTATTATACATGGGGGAACCCCACTAGAATCTCCTCTAGTATGACATCAGCGTGAACCCTCATGAAAGACACATTCATTGTTTTCGACCACCTTCTCAGCCGGTCTTGTCCAACGTAGGTTTCTTGAATTCTGAGTGGGTTGAGTGCGTAAAGTGACTGATTGGCTACACCATGTTTCAACTTTGGCCTTCGCAGGAATCCAACATTATCTCAGAGGGATTACTTGCTAAACATGTTTCTAGCCGTCCTCCCTGTAAAATCTGGCCATATTCAAGCAATTCTCCTCCTCCTTCTCCTCCCAACATTTGTTCCATATGCTCTTCATGTCCTTGAGATGTAGATCCAAATTTCAAATTTATTGTCAAAACCCAATAAATCATTGACATCAACAGATCCTCCTTGCCCTTGCCATGAGAGATCCATAAACTATTCTGCAGAGCCGAAATCCTATGTGGGTCCTACTCCATTGCAGCTCTTGAGAATGTCTACCCATCTTGAGTTTTCCTTGGTGTATGTGGAAAGAGATAATTGTTTAGCAAACATATGTTTCCCTGGGTATATAGCCACGAAATTCATAGTTGGGTACATGTGTTGCATGATGAGTTGTCTAATTACTAACATTAGTTTTATGTTGTCCGTTATGTGTGATCAGGAGCTTTATATTTATTTTTAATTCCACCTCTTTGCATTTAAATCTGAACTGTAACTTAAACGCTAGCACGTAACTGATTTTCTTTTGTTAGAAATAGATGAAATCCCATTGGTTGCTGGTAGCTTTGCGGGTTGAAAAAGTAAACTTCAATTTGCAGAAAGCAACCAAAAAATACGTCCGATCGAAACTCATGTGAGGCAAAAATTAAAGCCGTTTGTAATGATTTATTCATTTCCAAGTTTCCAATTTGTAAAAGGGAATAAGTACAAAGATACATTTATTGAAAAGTAATGAGAGAATGATTAGATGCAACAACAGAATTGGGTAGCTATCTTATGGGATCAACAAAGTGGCAATAATGCAAAGCCCACAAAATTCTGTTATCTTAAATGCCATGCGAATCGGGGCAATCGAGAATATATATATTCTTCTTTCAACTTATGCATTTTTTTCACGCCGGCCTCCAATTCCATGGTCTAGTGTACCTTTTTGGGGGTGGAAGAGGCCCTAGAAATGTTAGAATAAACCATCAACCCATGGAAGTTGCCTAACGAAGAACAGAGGCAGGAGTAAGTGATTCAGATGCAAATGAAGAGAAAGAACAATGAGGGAGAAAAGAGAACGTGAAGGGAGGGTGATTAGGGTTATTGCTAAAATGGAATGTAATCTTAGGACGGATTTGTCGTATTATGCTGGTAAGTATATACCTTCCAAAGAAAGAGATACACAAACTATTACCATCTTTAATAAAGGGGTATTATGATTCCTTGTATGTGTTTTCCAATACTAAAGTGACAGCTACTAGTGCCAATGTTTCTTGCCTTGAATCCCGATCTTGCACATTTGGTGCACAAACTTGCTGAATTCAATTACATCAAATTATTTATTCATTTTGACTTCATCTATTGCTTATGATGCTATTGCATTGAAGGGTATGGGTTGTTTTCTTTGAAGGAATCATGCTCTTCTAATTTACCATTTAAAATATCTTAATTTAGAATTTCTTAAAGTATTAAAAACCCATATTAATTTTGTTAGGGCCATGTGATTGCCTTCTAAAAAAGTGTGATGATAGATCTAAAGGCCACTTCTATTGTTCTCATGTCAAAAATGCTAAAAGTTATACTTAGCATTACTTTCATACTATCAATAACTTTTAAGTAAAACTTAAACTGTGTAATATTACCTATATTAATCATTTCCCCAACTATTTAAACTTATTAGCACTACACATGTATGATTTTTTTTGACAACGTCTATGATAAAAATAAGGGCAATCATGCAAAATTAATTGGATCCCCAAATTACAAAGAAAATGCATGTATAAAACATTAGGTTTTCCTAATCCATTACAATTATGCTTGATATTATAAAAATCAAACTCAAAAAAAAAAATCTAAAGAAAAAACTCAAAATAATAATTAAATAATTGATAATATAATAAATATGGTAGACAAATCTATAAGAATGCAACATTGCAAACCTATAAACTAAACTCTATAACAACTTAAGTGCATCTAAAACTATATTATTACATTATCAAAAGTAACTTCTATAAAAATTGAATAAAGTACCTATGATTATTTGAACCTACAAAATAACCATTATAATATATAATATCTCATTAATATAACCTATAGCACTAACATTTGATGCTTTGAGTTAAAAAATATGTATCGCCTTTATTTTTAGCCGATAGGCTATATATAGTGTGAGGTTTCTACCCGAAACCTGTCTCACGCGGTAAAACTGCTGGCCGGTTGTCGCTAAACAATAAATGGTTTTCCATTGTCGGTTGGCGGATGAAATGGTTTCCTTGCGTGTCATGCGTGAAAAGAAACATTAACTCGCAACAAAGATATTTGCATTTACAGCTGCGAAAATAGTGTCATAAAGCTGCGATCGCTATAGGGAGATATTTTGAGAAGTGTGTATACATTTCGGTTAAGTAGAAATGGTTGAATACGAGTCTATCAACAACCCACAATGGTTTCTAGCCGGAAGCCCCTTTGTGGTGATCACAGCCACCAATTTCTGCCCACCGAACTTTGCCCTCATGGCCAACGAGGGCGGATGGTGTAACCCACCTCATCACCAATTTGACATGGCCTTCTCAATGCGGGTATCATACCCGTCCAATACAAAAGGTAACCAACCCATCTGCCTTCTAGTCCCTCTACCAGGGTAATGCTTACAAAATTGTCTGCAGGAATCCTGATTAGATGGGTTTTACTGCAGGGTGAAATAGGAGAAGGAAGGAGGATTGCACTTCACCATCCATGGAAATCATTACTTCTATCTGATGCTGATTACGAATGTTGGGGCAGATGGAGACATGGTAGCGATGAAGGTGAAGGGGTCGCAGATAGGATGGCTAGATATGAGCAGAAATTGGGGGCAAAATTGGCAACGCGAGGCCAACCTCGTAGGCCAAGCTCTTTCTTTTCAGTTTACCACTAGCGGCCGGAGCACGCTCTCTTCCTATAATGTTGCTCCTCCCAATTGGCAGTTTGGCCAAACATTTGAGGGAAAACAATTCTGAAAAATTAGCATCTGATTTACTTATGTTAGTCTTAGAGCTCTTTTCACATTATGTTACTGTTTTTGTAGTATAAGTTGTGCGATTAGAACTGGAGATGATATATGTTTCACATATGTTTCACAGTATATTGTTTCTCTTTTCGTATGGGTAGGCCTATGTAATCTTCTGATAAATTAGCACTTTAATAAATGCCCTGTAATCTTCTGAATCCCAATTAGGAATTATATTAGCACTTTAACTATGTTTTATGGAAAAAAAACACAATCAAAAATTCTGAATCCCAATCAAGGATTTGGGAGTATTTCATTGGTTCTCTTGATATTAGACCTTCTAGTGGCATAGACATATAATCCTCTGCCTTAAAAAAACCACCCAACAAAACAGATAGCCCAATGCCTGCTTTAGCATCTTGACTGATACCATTCCCATGACTTTTAATGCCATCCAGTGCCCCTGATGAGTCACTTCCTGCAGCATAAAGTTGATGTGGGTGGGAAGAAAGCTGAGGTGGAGAAGGAGTATCAGGGCTGAAGAATTTCATAGCTTCTGGAGAGAGCTCTGATGGAATTTCATGGGACAACATCCCATGTTGTTCCTCCTGCATCACTATTGGTGAAGATGCTGGCCCCTACAATGTTGCACCTTCACTCTACAGCAAATTCAAAAACAACATTGAGAGAAATGCATAGCAAAACTTGAGTCTAGTAGCTGCTCTTTGTTCTCCATGGTCATTGCTGCTCACACACCTTGAATTAACTATACCCACATAAAACACGAAAAGTTTGATCTGAATTCTACTTATGAAGGCAGTGCTAAGTGTTGATTATATAATGCTTGGCTTATGCTTAGACTTGAAGACTCCTGACACATTTTTATTAAGGTGATAAAGGCTAATTAATAAATAGGATTATAGGGATGCATTAGTGGGTATCAATTAATCCCTTTTTTTAAGGTTTTTGAACCTTGTCCAGGTGATAATTGATGTCTATAGCCCGCCCAGGGTATAGGCATGGGAGATAGCTTCAGTAGCAATCATAGAGAAAAAACACCTCGCCCTTTACCTGCTTCAGAAAGTACAAAGATAAATTATTAGAGTTCCAATAAGAAAGTTCGGTTCAGCCTCTGATTGTCATCTGGAATGGAGTAAAAAATACTTTTACAAGTGCTGGCATGTGGAGGGGTGGACTGGACCAAATCTTTACAACTACTCCACGATGATTTTTGAGGAAAAGATCATATAAAAGTGAAAAGAGGGGCCCTACAAAATTACATTACCAAGTCAATTTTATAAAATCTCAAGAGGGTTTTAAAATTTATAAACAGTTACACATAAGAACGAGAATTTGGTTCTATTAGGCAAACAATTGTCAAGTTATCATTTCAATAGAAATTAAAAGAAACCATTACAATTAAGCGGTAATGCCAATTCCAGTGTTGAGGGGTTTTGTCCATCAGGGTTATTCCATCTTCTATCTCGCAGATCTTTGTCATCATCCACAAAATCTCAACAGTAAAATAATATTGTGATATTGTTATCAGGATTCAATCGTGTAGTTTTTAGAGTCAAACTCATTGATCCATGTTTTATGAGTAGTGGTTCACATCAGTTCACAAGAACCCATCTCTTACACTAATGAATGGTCCACTTAACACTCATTACATCTAGGTGATGCTTACAAAGGTGAAGCACTGGGCCTTCCCTTGAGATCATCCATCCCAGTACTACTCCAAGCGCACTTAACCACAAAATTTCCCCAAGGTTAAGCCCACTTTGCTTGCAACCCCATTTGCAAAACCTTCAGCAAGTGTTGTGCCTTATGAACCATTCAATATAGAACCCCTTTGGCTCATTAATAACATGTTCTGCTTCTTAAAAAGCATTATACAATTGATTCTATAAAATCCTCCATAAAAATAATTTAAAAACAAACATGAAAATTTCCCTTTCATATAGAGAGACCCATCCATATCATTAAAAAGACATACAAAGTGACATGGAGACGGGGACAATCCACCCAAGCTACCAAACAACAAGGTGCGGCTAACCAACCAGAATGCTACCCAGGGGGGTAGTAGCAGGGGTGAAGGTTGTCCGACAACTGTAAGAGCAACGCCCACAGGATTTCAGTTTTATCATGACAAAGTATGATGTGCAGGGCACATAATTAATTTTTTTATGGTTTTCCAGGACATTTGAGGATGTGCTTTATCTTGTGTTAGTGTTTTCTTAAATACATTATATTATATATCAGATATCTAATTTTAATCCTATAATTGAATTTGTCCTCACTCTAAGCAGTATTCGTCTCTTGTATGGATGCTTATCACTAATCTCATCTCTGTATTTTGTTAAGAACAAAATGCTCTTTTCCAATTAAAATGTATAGTGCTTCTTCTCTCCTCAACAATTCCCACTTGATTTAAAATGCTACAAGAACCAGACACACATGCGACACTTGTACAATGTAGTTTTAGATTGAAGCTTTGGCTAATAAGTAGTGTGATGTAAGATGTTTGGGAAAAACTTATTTTAGTAGCATAGTATTTATTGGTTTTAATTATATGAAATATTTTTTAAATTGGACTAATAGTTATATATTCCAGTTAAAACAAACTTTCAAGTTAAAAGTTATGACTTCGAGGCAGGTGATTACCTCCTTTGGAATAAATCTTGAGATGTATCTTTTGGCTCACTTATTAATCTAGATGTCTTCTATAATAAAATAGTTTCATGCATTTTATTATCCTATTAAAAAAATTCATTTATATTTTTCATTAACAAAACTTCACACAACAAAAATATTGTTTGCATCCACAAGCTACACACTTCAAACATTGTTCTTTAACTATCAAATCAAGAACTCGTATTCAACATTGATAACATATAGTTCTCACATCCTTTGCCATCACGAATTTCCTTATTTTATCCATCAATTGCCTTAGCATGATGCATCCTTCCCAAAATTAGGCATAACCCTCATCCATTTATCATATTAGCACATTCACAAGTGGTAATATTGTTGTATGTCAATTAAGAGTTGGTCTTTTATTTCTTTGATATACAGGTACTCCCTTTGTTGTCATTAGTCTAATAGGGATTTAAATTATCCCACAATTATAAAGAAAACATGAACTTTTGATATTCATCTGCATCTCTTGATGATTTGGTAATCTCTATTGTTTTGAGAGTAAAAATCCCATAGTTCTATAATTTTGGCTGATTTCAATTTCTTATTCTAATGACAAGAAAAAGTATTATAGAAGTACTGATTATTTAGTTCATTTAAAAAATGGGTTTCAATTTTTAGTGGCTATTAGTATATTGAAGTTTTCTTTTTAATTGTTCTTAATAGTTTTGTCTTTTCTACATATTCTTTGTGTTTTACTGATTTGTTTTACATTTTTCTCAATGACCTTCAACTTTTAAGCTATATAATAGTTACTTATTAAGATTGTAAAGTTAATAAAATGTAGTATAATTATATGTGCACTTTTAATCTGTTTTGTAATTTTTTTGTACATTTCAAAGTACAACACAAATGAGGATTCAATGATTATGGTGATAAATAAATCCTACTATTCTTGTGATACTTCTAATCTTGTTGCATCATATAGTGATGGTAACACAGTGATAAATAAATCCTACTATTCTTGTGATACTTCTAACCTGTTGCATCATATAGTGATGGTAACATAGTCATTATACTTCATCATCCTCGTCCTTTCTTCTTCATAAGTGGAGCTTGTCATTGTGCAGATGGACCAAAAACTAATAACTGTAGTTTTATCACCAACTATTCACATTGTGTCACCATCTCAACATTTATATCTTTTGTTCCATACTTTTATGGCTAGCTATCCATGACTCACAGGGAAAGGCTAGGATGACAGACTAACCTCACTACTGGATTTCATTCTCAAACTGGATCTTCATTTAGAAAGTTGAAACCTATCTCACCCCGTAAAACAGCTAGCCATAAAACAATTTGCCAGTCTTTTACCATTCATCTCATCATGTCTTTGCATCTAATTTTTAGATCTCTGAATCAAATCGGATTTCCTTGACTTGCATTTAATGTAGATCTCTGAATTGGATTTAATCAACTTTTCGTTTATACACTGTAGCAACGGCTGTAGGGAGATTGGTTTTGGTTCTTCAAAATTTCCTGCAAACTCTGCCCATTTTTCCTCTTCAGCCTCATTGATAGATGACACAATTTGAGCAGAATCTCGAGGTAAGTCACTTGCCATGGTCTCAGTGAGTCTTATTTTTCAAATCTATATGTTGCCCTGATGTTTATTTGTTATGTTTTATTTCATTCTACAACAATTATGTTGTTATCTGTTAAATGCAGTCCTTGTTCTCACTCCTCTGAAATGTCTAACAAGGATGTGCAGGACTAATATGGTGGCAATAGTACACGGGAAGCCTTAATAACACTATTACCTAGCGAAAGCAGTAATATGGAGGCATTGGGTATTTTTTCCTTATGCTCTCTTCTTCATCCTGATGATTGATTACAGAGTGTGATCCAAAACATTAATGCAAAAATAATAAAATATTGGCACAATCTAATCTAGAAACGTTCAACAATAATCTTCATGGATTGTGGAAATCCGTTAGCACTAATTTCTACCCTTTTTCTCCCTAATTATATTTCTTTTGTTTTTATTAAAGCCACAGTGGCCAAAATATTGTTTCTAATATATTTTGTTATTCTCTTCTACAGGTCGAGATTCATCACTAGGAGTCCTAGATGGCGGTGGCTAAAAAGAGGGAAATGTGGTGTTCTTATATTTTTCTATCGGCGTAACCCTTGCACCCCTTTCTGGTGCAAGTGCTAGTTTTATCTAATTTGTGGTTAGTCTCTACCTCTTAAAGCAATTGAATAAATGAACCAAGATTCTTGAGTTTTTATACACTTCATTCACAATTATTTTATTTGGTTGATAGGATATTTGGACTCTTTTTATTAAACTATAATCCTTAGTTATGATGAATAGATTATCATCCAAAAATAGGATTTTTAAAATCTCTTCTCAATTTTAATAGTCTTATAATTAGTTTTAAAAAACTCCAAAAATCATAATGTAGTGCATGTATTCATATTTGTTCAACACCCAAAAGAAAGGCTGTGCATAACAATATAGCTAATGAAGCATAAATAATGTAACCAATAAGATATACATCGTATGGCATATTTAATATTAATTTTCAATATCATAAATTGATACAAAAATTCTCAAAATATAACTAATAACTTGGTATGTATTTTTTCCTATTTTCCCTAATAGTTAGTTGTTTGTACAAAAGATTCTTCAATGCTACTACAAATGTTTTCATCCCTTGGTGGACTACAATGATTGCAAAATATACACAAAATAAGTATAAAAATGCATTAGAAATATTTAAGCAAATTCAATTGAAAGACATAAAGCTAGATTCAATGCAACCTTTGCCAACATCCTCCTACCTATCCCAAAATGAGAGCTTTCAAAATCAAAAGCAATTTTTGATACTACGTTATTGCAAGTGTAGAAACATACAGAGCTTTCAAAATCAAAAGCAATTTTTTATATTATGTTATTGCAAGTGTAGAAGCATACACAAAACATGTAAACTATTTGACAAAATAAAAATATTGTTTATTATATGAAATCTTAAATTCTAAATACCAAATTTTATAAATTCTATACTATGTAATTTGCAACTAATTCATTTAATACTATAACAATAATTAAACACATTTCTTAGTGGAAGCCTTTTCAATTGCATCTACTATTGTCTTGATGGTTGTAGTCACACCTGGATTCATCTGCACACACATATCCCCTATAACATTTTAAAAATATGAACAATTTACTAAACAAATATAGAACACAATTATATAATTAGAGTAGAAGGATTTTATGTACTTGTATGGTGGTGAACTGCACTATGTTGTCCCCAATTGTTGTTACATTTGATTGGAGCACATCCACTTTGCACTCCTCCAATGCAAGATGAATTTGCATAACAATCCCTCTTTTCCATTTGTCGGTAATCTTTATCACTGATTCCTGAACTTCTACCTGCCCTGATTTCCATTGTGCTCTAGTCATCTTCTGCAAAAGAAAAAGAAAAAAAGAAAAATCAATTCATTTAAACTGTGAATTCATTACTATTCCCTCTTCAATGAATAAAAACCAAAAAAATGCAAATATTATGTAGTCTTATTCTATCATGTAGATCCTACAGGCTATCTTCATTCATTCACAAATCACATTTAAACAGTAGAGGAAATTTGAAAATAAATGAACTATAAACAAAAGAAAACCAAGTTGTGTGCCTTTTGTAGCACAAATGCTCACTACCACACTATGTAGGCAAATCCAGTGCCTGAGAAACATTGCTGACTCCTAATAAGGCTATGGCATTAGAATTCAACAAATTACAGACATTGTGTTTGCTTCTCAAGAGCACTCAGCAAAGGACCACAGCAACAGTAGAGAGAAAGAAGGGTAGGGAAAAAACCTTAACACATGGGTGAGTCTTCTGTGCAGATCATTCGGTGGATTAAATCCTGTGAGCCACAGATCATCTGGAAAGTGCAACCTTCTGCACAGAACCGCCTCAAATATTTGTTGCAACGTTTGCCCATCAAAAGGAGGATTTTCGCAAAGCATTATGTAGAGAATAACCCCTGCGCTCTACACATCCACCTCATTGTAATCTTTCCCTTGCAGCACCTCCGACCACATAATAGAAAGTTCCAACTATTCCGCTCAGAAGAAAAGGCAGTTTGCTGATCAAACTCTAAGGAAATAAGGAAGAAGAATCACGGAAAAGGAATGCAAGATGTAAAGAAGCTTACATGGATCGCTGACTTTGCAAATCGGATTCGATTTCATCACCAGGTTGAAAATCAAATTTGATTTGGAGATCCGATTTCAATATTAATGAAAACCTAGTCTCCCTACAGCGATTGCTTCAATCTGTTCATAATTAATGAAAATTTTGATCGAAATATCACTGACAACTTAGTTAATGACACATTTATGGCACCGCATTGAAGATTCGTTGGAGGATTTCATTCCCCTACCAACGATTGAAAACCTGTAGACCTAGATAGGATTTGATATGATTTTTTTATTAAATTGCAACTCTCCCGAATGCCCGCATTGCGACTACATTTATTCGATAATACACGCCAGCAAAATAATCTGCAGCAAATCTGAAAACTATTTACTGGTACCCGTGAACTGGAGACTGCTTGACCGCGGGCATACCTGTTTCAGGCGTGAGACAGGTTTTCAGGTATATAGTGCACTGGGGATCCCAGAGGTAAAGCTTATCGGCTAAATATAGAGCTCCTAATCACACATAACGGACAACATAAAACTAATGTTAGTAATTAGACAACTCATCGTGCAACACATGTACCCAACTATGAATGCCGTGGCTATATACCCAGGGAAACATATGTTCGCTAAACAATGATCTCTTTCCACATACACCATGGAAAACTCAGGATGGGCAGACATTCTCAAGAGCTGCAATGGAGCAGTACCTACACAGGATTTCGGCTCTGCAGAACAGTTTATGGATCTCTCATGGCAAGGGCAAGGAGGATCTGTTGATGTCAATGATTTACTGGGTTTTGACAATAAAGTTGAAACAATTTTTGGATCTGCATCTCAGGGATCTCATGAAGAGCATATGGAACTGATGGGAGGAGGAGGAGAATTGCTTGAATATGGCCAGATTTTGCAGGAAGGACGGCCAGAAACATGTTTAGCAAGTATTCCTTCTAAGATAATGTTGGATTCCTGCGAAGTGCAGCCACCCAAAACAGGCCGTAGAACACATGTTCAAAGGGTGAATCATATTTTGGCAGAGAGGCAGAGAAGAGAGGAGATGAATGAGAAGTTCTCAATACTACGTTCCTTCATTCCCAAGTCCATCAAGGCAAGTCATGTTTCCTGCTCCTTTGATATCAGGTTTGACAACGAATGCTTTGGTATGTTGAGTTTAAATTTTGTCATTTTTATAGCACCTGTAAATTTGTAGATTTTAGGTACTGTTTAATAGCTATTCGTTGTAATCAAATTATATTGAAATTAATGCTTCTTGTTCATGTATATTTTTGGAGGATTGTAATAAAACCAAAAGAATGTCTATATGTATGTGAAACTTACTCAACAAATTGTAGTTTGTTTAAGGTTAGAGATGATGATATTTTTGTAATCTAATTAAATCCATTGTGAAAAAATTCTGAAAATTTAATACTTTTATGGATTTGCAGAGAGACAAGGCATCTATTGTGGCAGAGACTATTAACTATGTTGTAGAGATGGAAAGAACTCTAGAAAAGTTGAGAGCCTGCAAAGCCAAACACCAAGCTTCTTCCCCACCTGCCAAGCTAAGAAAATCTGGAGCTTCTGATGTATTCCAGAAATTGAATATTACTAGCTGTGAACCCAATGATAATGAAGAACCAGTTGAGTATTTCATGTCAACCCTTTTGTATTGCAGGTTTTGTTTGCATTGAAGAGGGAATAGTAATGAATCCATAGTTTAAATGAATTGATCTTTCTTTCTTTCTTTTTCTTTTGCAGAAGATGACTAGAGCACAATGGAAATCAGGGCAGGCAGAAGTTCAGGAATTAGGCAGTCATGCAGTGAAGATTACCGACAAATGGAAAAGAGGGATTGTAATGCAAATTCATCTTGCATTGGAGGAGTGCAAAGTGGATGTGCTCCAATCAAATGTAACAACAATTGGGGACAACATAGTGCAGTTCACCACCATACAAGTACATAAAATCCTTCTACTCTACTAATATAATTGTGTTCTATATTTGTTTAGTAAATTGTTCATATTTTTAAAATGTTATAGGGGATATGTCTGTGCAGATGAATCCAGGTGTGACTACAACCATCAAGACAATAGTAGATGCAATTGAAAAGGCTTCCACTAAGAAATGTGTTTAATTATTGTTATAGTATTAAATGAATTAGTTGCAAATTACTTAGTATAAAATTTATACAATTTGGTATTTAGAATTTAAGATTTCAAATAATAAACAATATTCTTATTTTGTCAAATAGTTCACATGTTTTGTGTATGCTTCTACACTTGCAATAACATAATATAAAAAATTGCTTTTGATTTTGAAAGCTCTACAAAATAGTTCACATGTTTTGTGTATGCTTCTACACTTGCAATAACATAGTATAAAAAATTGCTTTTGATTTTAAAAGCTCTCATTTTGGGATAGGTAGGAGGATGTTGGCAAAAGTTGCGTTGAATCTAGCTTTATGTCTTTCAATTGAATTTGCTTAAATATTTCTAATGCATTTTTATACTTATTTTGTGTATATTTTGTAATCATTGTAGTCCATGAAGGGATGGAAACATTTGTAGTAGCATTGAAGAATCTTTTGTACAAACAACTAACTATTAGGGAAAATATGAAAAAATACATACCAAGTTATTAGTTATATTTTGAGAATTTTTGTATCAATATGATATTGAAAATTAATATTATATGTCATACGATGTATATCTTGTTGGTTACATTATTTATGCTTCATTAACTATATTGTTATGCATAGCCTTTCTTTTGGGTGTTGAACAAGTATGGATACATGCACTCCATTATGATTTTTGGAATTTTTAAAAAGTAATTATAAGGCTATTAAAATTGAGAAGATATTTTAAAAATCCGATTTTTGGTTGACAATCTATTCATCATAACTAAGGAAAATAGTTTAATAAAAAGAGTTCAAATGTCCTATCAACCAAATAAAATAATTGTGAATGAAGTGTATAAAAACTCAAGAATCTTGGATCATTTAGTCAATTGCTTTTAGAGGTAGAGACTAACCACAATTTATCACTTAAAAAAGGCGATACATAATTTTTATCTATATGCCTCAAATGTTAGTGCTATAAGTTATATTAATGAGATATTATTTATTATAATGGTTATTTTGTAGGTTCAAATAATCATAGGTACTTTATGCAATTTTTATAGAAGTTACTTTTGATAATGTAATAATATAGTTTTAGATGCACTTAAGTTGTTATAGAGTTTAGTTTATAGGTTTGCAATGTTGCATTCTTATAGATTTGTCTACTATATTTATTATATCATCAATTATTTAATTATTATTTTGAGTTTTTTCTTTAGATTTTTTTTTTTTAATTTGATTTTTATAATATCAAGCATAATTGTAATGGATTAGGAAAACCTAATGTTTTATACATGCATTTTCTTTATAATTTGGGGATCCAATTAATTATGCATGATTGCCCTTATTTTTATCATGGAAGTTGTAAAAAAAAATCATACTTGTGTAGTGCTAATAAGTTTAAATAGTTGGGGAAATGATTAATATACGTAATATTACACAGTTTAAGTTTTACTTGAAAGTTATTGATAGTATGAAAGTAATGCTAGGTATAAATTTTAGCATTTTTGACATGAGAACAATAGAAGTGGCCTTTAGATCTATCATCACACCTTTTTAGAAGGAAATCACATGGCCCTAACAAAATTAATATAGGTTTTTAATGCTTTAAGAAATCCTAAATTAAGATATTCTAAATGGTAAATTAGAAAAACATGATTCCTTCAAAGAAAACAACCCATACCCAATAAAGAAGACCTATATTATATCAACCTTTAGTCACATATGAAACAAGATGCCTACAAGTCTCAACCTACAATATATTCATTGGGTTCCTTGGCTAGTATGTAAAGGTTTCAATTTTTATCGAGATATATGAGGCTTGAGACATCTAATAGATAGAAAATGCAAATATAGCTCTATATTTCCTTTAAATAATTATTTAATTCTATGGGTAGTGCAAATTAAACATCATCATTGATATTCATTAGGCTCCATACTTTGCTGGTAACATTCATAATTATTGTGCATTTAATTATGTAGATAACAACATAAAAAATATTGGAGAAAATAAAAAAGAAAAAGGTAACAAGTAGCTTCAATAAAATAATTGAATTTTGAATTTTGAAGGAAGGATTTTTTGCAAGTTCCATCAGGGTATATCCTACATGGTCATTCACTAGCATCATAATGGAAAAGTAAGGTGATTTCTTTGGGTATATATTGGATAAGCCTTATTTTTGAAGATTTTAATGGTGTTGTGATATAAGAAAAAGTTGAATTGTTAACAAAAGGTAAGACTATCTAAGATAAAGTTTGTTGCAAATGATGGAATGGATTATGGGCAACTAGCAAAGATGGTTGTTGTAGCCAACAATAATTTGGAGGTATATTTGGGTCCTAGAGATGTTAAAAAAAAACTTATCTAAATTAGACTTTGTGGCTATTATAGGAGTCTCTAGAGATAAATGGCTTACTTGAAAGGTGAAGTAAAGGAGTGGTCAAGTAGTGGCGGATCGCCTGTTGGTGTAATGGTGAGATGGTTGTCTGTTTGTGGGGCAACTAGAGTTCAAATCCTTGCCTGGACCAATAGTGGTGTTTACATCGGTTTGGTCCCACCTTGATTAGAGATTAAATAAAGTGGTAGTTGATCTTGGAGGACATGTAGGTGATCTTGGAAGACATGGTGACTGATCGTTCTCGACTCATGTTGGTGTGCTTGCAGACCTTGTAGGCGTGTGTTGCTCATAGATCCAGTTTCTTGATGGCGTGTGTTGCTCGTGGACTACTGTCAGACCCACACAGGTCTGGACATGGCGACTAATCGTGCTCAACCCATGTTGGTGTGCTCGCAGGCCCTGTAGGCATGTGCTACTCACGGATCCAGTTTCCTAATGGTGTGTGCTTCTCGTGGACTACTATCGAACCCACACGGGTCTTTCATGCCTAGCGGTTCTATATCGGTCCCTCGTGAGTCTTTCACTCCTTTTGGTGTCCCTGTTGGGCTTCCTCGCGGTTTTGTATAGTTGGTCTTAGAGAGATAAGGATGAAGACGACACAAAGGAGATATAAGGGTGTTACTTGAATTTCGAACATATCTGAGGATGAGGCCCCTCATCGATATGATCTCACTGGTTCTCTGCTCCAGTCAAAAGCATATAGGCTTCAACCCATTACGAAAAAAAAAAGAGTGGTCAAGTAGTGTACATGGACGCATGGTGAAATATTTTTCTATGCTAAAAGGTTATTTTTAGTCATTCTCCCTTTAAAGGAGATTCAAGAACATAACCTTGCAAAACTTGTCTAGTTTTTTCAAAAGTGGGAAATTAAGGTTTTTCAATGGAGGAAAGAGTTTTTAAGTATCACTCTATCACCCTCATCTCAAGATATTAGTGTTATATTTTATGGATTTCCATTAGAATTTTGGAGTGAAAAATGTTTTTCTAGGATAAGGAGTATTATAGGGATAGTCGAGGAAATAGATCAAGCTTCCCTATCAAAATCTAAGATTATTTTTGTGAGTTAGAGTCTATAGACATGGATCTTCCTCTACCTAAAAGTATAAATATCAAGGTTATAAACAAGATATTGAAATAGGAGATGGATTATAAAATTCACCTATTTAGGTGCTTGAAGTGTCACAAGGTGGGACATCTTGCCTCATAGTGTGTTGATATGAGTAAGAGTCAAAGAAAATCTCGCTCATGTTGGCAATGAAAAGTTAAAGACACTTTGGATCTATAGAAAGGGAATGTGAAGGCTAGGCATCATGATTAGTTTTATTCCATAGATTTTTCTCCTCCCACGTGGTTTTCCTTCAAGGAGTAGAATGTTAAGAGTGTTGTAAGCAAGCCTCATGTGGTGCATGCTTCCCATGTAAATTCAAAGGTGGATCTAGTTGGAGTTTCTCAATAAGAAGTTGTGAATAGGATTGAGAGTGTTGAAGAATTTTTGTAGTTGGAAAAGGTAGATGAAAATTTGGTATAGTTGAAGAAAGGTGGATGATGGGTAAAAAGGAAGAAACAAATAGTACAAATGTTATCTCCAAGAAAAAGGAGGCAAAATTTCAGAAGCATGATTATTGAAATTTGATATCATAAAAGATATTAGAGTAGGGTCTAGCTATGATAGAATATTTTCAAGTGTTTATTTAGAGAGGATGATTATGGGTCCTCCTCTCAAGAGATGAATATTCTCTCTTGAAATATTAGGAGCATTAATTCCACTAACAAGAATCATTTGCTTAAAAATATAACTCTATATAGGCCTAGATATAATATTAATACAAGAAACATAGGTTTAAATAAATATGGGAAAATATTGGGACAAATGGTCGTGTGTGGTTATGGACGCATAAGGTACTTTTGGTGGTTTAGGTATCTTACAAAACCTAAGCAACCTTGATCTTAAATCTTTTGGCTTCTTTTAAGTGTTAGATTTATTGCTCTTTTCATTGTTATCAAGCCAACTATGTTGGTTATTTGTTTGATTTTTGTAATCATAATTCTTTGATATGCAAGAAAAAGGGGTGGGTAGAAGTTAAATTATAAATCTCCTCCTTGGTAAATGACCTTTTTGTTTTAGGAGGGGACTTCGATGCAATTTTGACTTCGGAAGATAAAGTTGGTGACTTACTAACTCCTACAAAGCCTTCCCAAAATTTCAAGGAAATTGTTAAGGAATTTAGTAAGTTTGATCTTGTACATAATCATGGTTCTTACAGATGGAACAATAGGAGAAAGGGTCTCTACTATATAGCAAAATAGTTACATAGGTTTTGAGTCTCCCTAAAAACATCCTCAAGGATTAGTGTTCCATCTCACGCAAATCCATTTGCAAGTTCCTATCACTCTCAAAAATGGCTAGAATTGTTGAGAAAATAAGAAACTTAATTAGACCATTTGGATTTGAATTCATGCAACTCAAACATTAGTGTATTATTTCAGCTATTTCTAGTTTGTGGAAAGAGTGTAATGTGTCCAATTAATGAACAATATACAATCTCTCCCAAAAGTAAAAAAATTATTAAAATCAAGTTAAATATATGGAATAAAGGGTTGTTTACTAACATTTTCATGGAAAAAGCCAAGATATGCATAGATTTAGAGGAGAATGATAATATAATTTTGAGTGAAGTTCTAAAGAACGAGTAAATGAACTATGAAAAAGACCTTTTAACTCAGCAACAATTGATTTTCAATGAGGAATAAATATATTACTAGCACTTGCACCAATGAGGTGCATTGCTTACATCGATAGGCTGATATACTTCGGTATTTTTTATTAGCGACAAAATCCATGGAGAAGAAATGTGTGTGACTGATGTTTTGGGGAATGTGTTGATTCAGTGAGCATGCTAGGAAAAGCAAGAAAGGAAAACACCGGTGTCAGATTGGAGGAGATCCCGGTGGGGTTCCCCCATGTAATAGCCTATTAGCTAAATATAATTGGTTTAGTACTAAAGTACCAAATGGAAATGAAGGGTAATTTAAATGACCTTACAAATGGCATAAGGGTACAAAAAACCTAGATATTTCAATGGCCTTACAATTTGTTTGTTCCATTTTTTTTATTTGGTTAATTGAACTCTTCCTAAAAGATACAAAAGAATTTTCACATGTAAACAATATGCAAATACAGTGTTTGAAGAAATAGTGTAAAGATAGACATAATATGGTGCAATGGCATAAACTTGGTGAGATTTGAATTCTTTTCATTTTTCATGGAAATAAAAATTTAGAAAGTTAATAAAGTATGTGTCCTGCCTTTTTAGTCTTATTAGACTACAAAAATTGTCAAAACATAAAATAGTCATTTGTGATATTTTTTTAGAAGATTCAATTCAATTTTACAAAGTAATACTATAACTGGGCCCTATAAAATGGTGGCCTTTCTTTTAAAATGCATAAAGCATGAAGGAAACAAAGCTCGTATCATTGAGGTGACCGAGTGCAGGATTTTCTTGAAGTTTGCTACTAATTTTACAATGAATTTGGTATGCATTTATTATGGTGGTGCTTGTGGTAGTTGTTGCATGTATATGCACATTTTTGGTTTTGTAGGTGTATAGATTTCGTCTAGTTTTGTAGGTGTATAGATTTAGTTTCCCATAATTTTTTATAAATATTAATATGATATATTTATATTTATTCCATGGTAGGAAAATCTCATGGGGTATGAAGATAGCAACGAAGAGGAAGAATTTTCCAAACGAGATGCCATTTGAATTCATCAAGTATTGCCTTTAAGACAAGTAGCTCCCGACAAAAAAAGCAATGTAGCTACAAAGGTATTTTCCGGGGATGTAAGAAATTGAGCAATGTAGTTTAGTGGTAAGGTGGGTTTCACTTTCTAGAAGTCTTCCCAGCTCCAATTCTAGAGGCCCTATTTCGATTCTCGTGAAGAACATTAAAATGCAGTGCAATGTGAGATGCGTATTTAGTTTAGGTTCTATCAAATAAACTAAAATACTCTTTTTTTTGTGATATAAATATTGTTAATAGTTTTCAACAAATGTATTACTCACTTTCATCATATGATCCTAATAAGAGGAATTAAGTTGTATACTGTAACCAAAAGGATTTATTAGGAAAGCAAGTGAAACCTTTGATAAACTTGATGTAAATTCTCATAAGGTGAAGGAAGATGAATTTATTAAGAATACATTCCTAGGTGATTATTTATCCTTATCCATTTAAGTACGATCTCTTTTAGTTGATAGTTATGGATTGAGGTGATATAAAGGCTCTCCCATTTAGCTTTTTGTCAAATACCTTGTTTGATGTATTTGCCAAAGTATAGAAATATGAAAGAAAGAAATAAATACTTAAGACATAAATATGCTTATATCCATTAACTTGACTAAATAAAAAAGATGGAGCACAATTGTTTCAACATCAAGAAATTACTCACTTACTTACAGTTACCAACAATTGAATAACCATATTGATTAACATTTCTCTTGATTTCCACAAGGGAAAATAAATTAGAAAAGGAGATTTAAAATGGTCAATCAAATTTACTCTATGGTTCCTATATCTCAAATATAATTTTCTAATGGTCTTATTCCTATGATTACCCACCTAGTGCATATGATCACAGGGGCGGGTTGCATGGAATCATAAAACTAAATCTGGAACTCATATTGACTTTATCAGTGCTCCCATATAAATCTTATTCATTCTCTTTTTTGTAACACAAGTTCTTGGGTTCCAAGCTTAGAAGAGTGTATAAAAAATATCACCCAACCCAATATTCTATTTCATTATGAAGATTTTCCTTTGCCAGTATCCTCTCTACCTGCGCCCAAAAGGGAGCTTTGGAACAGGATATGGACATCCATCAAAGCATAAAAGATGCAGGCATTTGGTTGAATAACTTTGAATAGATAGTGACTGAGAATGTTTTACAATATTAATTGCCTCAGACTTATATTCATAATGCAACTACACGTGAATGCAAATTTGACAATTATGCAAGACATACAATTATAGTAATTACTTAGCAATAATACAAGGAACCTAGAATCGATAGCTTGGAGAGCTCTTATCAGCTTGAATGAGTAGTTGGGCCCCAATCTGATGGTGTTGCCCCTGTATCTGCCTCAAGATAAGTGCTTGATGCAAATATTTTACCACTTGCAATGCTAGACTCCTGGCTTTTTCTCTTCAGATTCTTGTCTCCTAGAACATATGGAAGTCGCCTCAAAGACTATCCTCAAACTAAAGATCACCTTGAGAAAGCAATGGCTATATCTGCAACTCGTCCCCAACAAGATGTCCCAAGAGGAGTTTGTAGAAATCTCCCAGAAAGATGTGAATCATTACCCAATCAAAGCACTTGGCCAAAACCTCTTTATATGTGCCTCTTACAGGCCTCTAAATGCAAACACAACCCGACATACTTCTAATTTTGAAGCCATCATTACATAGAAAATCGCATTTACCACTCTCTGCCCAGTCTATGCTCAACTCAACCTGGAAATGGAGTCTTCTACCTCAATGATTATCACACCTAGTATATGCCCGCGTGTGAAGTCTCCAAGGCTTGATGAATGTTTCCTACATTACCTTTCACATCACAAAGACAAACAAGAGTGTACAACATGCCATGTAATAGAACCTGGTGGAGTTTCTGACGTCAGGCTAGAGGAGATCTCGATGGGGTTCCCCTACGTAATAGCCTATCGACTAATTATTATTATAGTATATATAAGTTATTTTGTAGTTAAATAGTTATTTTATTTATTATATAAATTTGATTTTTATTAAAAATTTATTATATAATTTTATGTAAAGATTCATTTTTATTTGTTTTTATTTATTTATTTTTATAGTATATATAAGTTATTTTGTAGTTAAATAGTTATTTTATTTATTATATAAATTTTATTTTTATTAAAAAAAATTATATTATATTACTTATTAAATTTAAAGAATCATTTTTATTTTATTTTAAAAATATATTAATTATATATTATGTGTATAGATAAAATAAAATCGTAATGTATATAATTTTATTATTTTATATAAAATAAGATTTAATTTAAGAATGTTTATGTTTTTAATTTAATTTAATTTTATAATAAAAGGAATATTATTAAATTTTACAACTCATTAATAATATTATACACATTCTTTTATATTAAGCTATTGTTTATAAAATAATTAAATAATAATAATAAAAAGATCATCATCAAATCATAGTGCACAATACAGGATCTGCAATGGTCGTGACAGTATGTCAGGCCTTTGGCGACACCAAGAGCGATTTTGAAGCAATTAGGCCATGGAAGAATAAACCTTCTACTGAAGAGGTGCTTGTCTAGAGACTCATTCTCCATGTACTTGTACACCAACAGTCGTTGGTCTTTCCCCTCTGTGGAGAAGCCTATGAAGCGCACCAGGTTTACATGATGAATGGAGCCAATCGATAGTACCTCATTTTCAAATCTCTGGTTGTACTGGCCTGAGTAGTCCAATTTCTTCACAACAACAAGGGCATTGTCTTGCAGGATGCCTTTGTAAACGGAACCAAAGCCGCCATGCCTGAGCTCTTCTTTGAAATTATCAATGGCCATTTTAAGATGCTTGTAATCAAACATAGTAGGAGCAACAGATTCAACATTTTTAAGCCCTTCACTCTTGCTCTTTGTTTCCTCCACATGGAGCATAAAACAATAATCACTGCATAAAAACCCACAATACAGATCATGGCGGAAATGAGAAGCCCTTTTGATAACTCTTTCCTCTTGCCTGATGGGAGAGCTACAGGGGAAGGAAGGAGAAAGGGGAGGGGCATGGGAAGTAAGTTCTTGATTGAGAGAAATAATAAATGTTTGATTCCATGAATAAGCCCACGAACCAGAGTCCCAAATTTCAAGATCAAGAAATCCCCAAGAATTGAGATGAATCTTGGGGGGTGCAGAGGCAAAGATGTATTGAGAATGTTGTGAAATGTGACAATGGGATGGTTGATGCCTTGGGCAACATGAAGATTGGACCTCTTGCTATCTAAGAACTCACCATACAAATCTCCACTCAACTCGTGTGTTCTTATTGTATATAGAGGAGATGTATCATTGTACAGGGAAATCCCTTGCCCCTTCACTACTCAAATAGAAAAAGTACCACACTCAGGATTCATATTAGATTTCTAGGAATGGAGGCTTTGCCCTACTTTCAGTTTTTGTCCTAGAACAATAATATTTGTTGGGTGCTCAAAATATTCCCAAATTGAACTTCCATTTGTGTCCAACACAATCAGATTGCCTAGGCATGTAAGCTTTGTGGTCTTAATGCCCCTTACATTTGAAGAGCTACTCGAGTTGGTTCCATTGATAACCAAACCGCTGTAAGGATAGAGCTCCAGGTTGCATAAGTGTTTGTCACGTGGAGTGGGCACTATCCATATTATAGCATTCTCATCCAATGGAATGGAAGCATACCAGATGCTCAAATGGAAGTAAATACGTGAGGGGTTCTCGGTGGGGTCTCCAACATCAGATTGGAGGAGATCCCGGTGGGTTTCCCCCATGTATAATAGCCTATCGACTAATAAGCAACAAAAAAGAGACAAGTGGGTTAAAATTAGGGATAGGAACACCAAATACCTGCATGTGATCTCACAAGAATAGGAGATTATTAAGAGGATAGAGTCAATTAGAGTTTGCAATGGTAATTCCTTTACTTCTAATAATGATACTAGTAAAAGGGTTATGGAGTTCTTGAGCTACTGACAAAAAATATTAGGTCCTTGGAGGATAATTCAAGGTTGTTGAATAATTTCCCCAAGCTAATAATAAACTTGAGGAAAATAATGTGTTGTTATCCCCCTCCTCTATTGAATAATTTGTAGTTGTGGTCATGGCTATGAAAATGGATAACTCTCATGGCATGGATTGCCTTCCAACTATTTTCTTTCAAGTGTTCTAGGATATAGTGAATCATTGTGTAAATAATAAGTACTATTCTAATACAAAAATTTAAATAGTGCTAAGGATTATGATGGAGTTAATTGGGATTTCCTAAAGAAATCTATAGAATTATTAGGATTAAGTCAAAGATGGGATTACTGGGGCCATGAGTTGGGTTACCAAAGCTTGGTTTTTAGTTATGGTAAATGCTCTTTATACAGTTCTTGATTTATTCTAGGTTCATACACCAAGGAGACACTTTAGCACCATATTTTCTTATCATCATGGTTGAAACTCTTTGTAGGTGGATTAAGTATTAGAATTATGAAAAACACAAGCCACGGGATCAAACAACGAACAAAGACACCTTCCACGCAAGAGATCTGAAAACAATATATGTTATACTTCTCAACAAAAAAAAGCTACACAATGAACCTCAAGAATCTTCAAGGAAAACAATAGTCCTCAAAGGTTGAGAGTTTGAGAGAACATGAGAGAAAATCTCAAAGTGCTAATACAATGAGGGTTGAGTGCTATATAGGAGCAACCCTAAATGGTAAAGGGAATAGATTAGGAAAAGTGTCAACATCACATGCGATGAGATATAATGATCTAATAATAGCTCACTTTAGTTAACATAAAAAAGCACTTAGTTAATTTAATAAAGAACTCCTAAGTTTAGCTTAAGTGCATGAGAATAAATTAGACTAATAATTAACTAAAGATTAATTAATCATTAGGTAATGCATGATTACTCTAACAGCCCCCTTAATATGAACTTAGGAAGTAGCTAAAAATCCTAAAAAGAGAATGCAAGATGGGGCCCGACAAACAATGCTTGGTGAGGTACCCATGTACAAA
>VDFB02117915.1:0-17083 GCA_007258455.2 Sequoia sempervirens | reverse complement strand
AGACCTCCGTTTGATGTCGTTTTCATTGCATACTGCTCTATTTTGGACACTGAAGCTTTGTGTCTGCTCGCGTGAAATCATACCTACCAAAGATGGACCTGCTAAAAATAGAAAGTTCTCGAAATTCGTTCAAATTTTGCATGCAAGTCCTCTAAAAGCGTTTAAACTCAGTGATATGATCAAAATTTCCAAAACCCTAGGAAAAGGTCCCAAACCGGGGCACCTGCTAAAAATAGTAAGTTCTCAAAATTGGCTCAAATTTTGCAGGTAAGCACTTTGAAGGGCTCTAAATGTAAGAATCAGATTTTCAAAAGCCTTGAGAAAAAGGTCCCAAATTGAGTACTTACTAAAAATAGTAAGTTGTCAGAATTCAGTGAAATTTTAATGGGAACCTAACTGAAGCCTCCTAATTGCAGCATTAAGCTCAAATTTCAATTTGTTCACTCAATTTAACCCCAAACCAAGCCTAAAGAATAAAACCCTAATCTGCCAAAATGCACTTGAGACTTAACCAAAATTCCAAATTAGGCCAAAAGACAAGTACATCCCCGGAAAGATACAAGGAACAAAGAGAGATTGTTGCAAAACCAAAGCCAAAAGACCCAAATGGACCCAAAATTAAGGGGTCCCCATTTTGAATGGGGTGATGTGTGAAAAGGTCACAACACCTCCTACTTATCATGAGATGTTATTGTTGCGCAACTCCATAAATATATGACTTGCGGGGTATTTTAGCATTTTCACAGGTTTTTCGCAGGTTTTAGCATTTTTTTAGGGCCGTGATTTTTTCACACGTTTAGATGCAATTTTTTCACACTTTTTTCGCAGATTTATTCGGGAAAAAATTGTTGACCAGCTAGGTCAACGATTTTTGCAAAAAACCCGATTTTTTGGGGAAAAATCGGCAAAGATAACGATTTTTTCTAGATTATTGCTTCTATGCTCCAAACATTAGATGCAAGCTCATCAAGTTAGAGATCTAGGTGAATCAGATCCAATCTGATTAGAGAGTGCAATATCATCTATCATTGTTGTCAGCAGCATTAATTTCTAGTGTATTCCAATTCAAATACTAAATTTATGTTGAACAACTACTACATTATGGTGTAAACAGAATGTGTATACTTTGACAGTTGTTTAGAAGTAACCAGCAACTAGTTTCCTTTATGTTTTATTAGTATGGTGTGCAAATCGGCTCTATGATTTGCATTGTGAGATTAGGATTTAAATTTCTTGTCAAATCTAATTAGCATATCGACTATTGAAACCCTAGATTCATGTTCCTGGAAGTTTATAAACCCTAGGTTCATTACAAAATATGAATTTGTTCAACTCTCATGTGAACTCTATTGTTGTGGTTTAAGGATTCTATAATGCATATGTCAATATGATGAATGTCTTATCATTGTTATTAATGTTATCATATGAATATATGAAATTTCCCTATATTTAAAAAAAAAATGTATTTTATTTAGCCATCCCCTTTGTTGTCCCTTGCCGTCCCCAAAAATGGCCTCAAAAAAATTCATCCCCGAAACACATCCCCTCATCCCAATGTACCCCTATCTTGTTAACTTGGTGGAACATAGCAACATACTCATATTGTAGACAAGTAGATTTTGAAGTGTTGCAGTGATAAGCTAGATTTTGCTAGCTTGGCTAAGAAGGGATCCCTTCCAACCAGCCAACTTTCTCTGAAATCTGTCCACACGTTCATTTCAAAAGGAATCTAGAATCACACCTTGGAAAAGAGGTTAACCAAGGTATTTGGAAGGACGCACATCCACTTGACACGCAAGGATACGAGCAATTTCCTATTGTCTTGGAATTAGGGTATTCAATAAAAAGATGCTACTCTTTGAAAAAAAAAATCTTTTTTGCCCAAAAGCCCTTTCATAGTTAAAAAGGATCCTTTTTAGCTCTCTAGCTTCCTCACAAAGGCTTCATTTGTGATGAAAGTATCATCCATGAACTACTAATGGGAGCAAAGGGGAGAAGTAGAAGCCGGTTTAATTCCTTTCAAACAACCCCCACTAACAAACTTTTGTAAGCTTCTACCAAGAGCTTCCGCCACAAAGATAAAAGGAAATGGAGATATAGGATCTCCCTACCTAATATCCCTTGAGCTTTTGAAGAAACTAGACAAAGAACCATTCATCATAACCAAGAATTTGGGGGTAAAAATCATTTCAAAAACCAATTTTAAAAATTTGTCCTCAAAATAAAATCTATAAAGAACCTTTAAAAGAAAGTCCCACTCCACCTTGTCATAAACTTTCATGAGATTCAATTTAAGGATAAAACCTTATTTTTGTTTAGTAATAGTGAATGTAGGACCTCACAGACTAAGATTATTGAGTCCATTATTTGTCTTTTGTGCATAAAACCACTTTTTTACACAAAAATGATCTTAGGCAAATCTTTTTGTAAGCATAAGGAAATAATCTTAGAAAATATTTTGCAAATGGAGTTGCAAAGACTAATTGATCTAATATCCACAAAGGATTTGGCACCCACTTTCTTAGCAATAAGGACAATAAAAGTCAAGTTCAGCACCTTGCCACTACTCTCCAAGATTAACTCCCCATGAAAAATTTGGACTCCTATGACCAAGGAAGACATATATAACTCCCACCCCCTCCACATTGAAGCACTAATCACACTTAAAACCCTCTTACACACTATTATTTTTAGCCAATCAAATATTATCTTCCTTGTCCACTATTTAATCCCCGTCTTCAATGTTCTCTTACACCCATCATATTACAATTGCCAAGTGGCATAGTAAGTCATCCAATGAATCTTGAGATTCTTCCCAAGGGTGGAACCCCATTCCAAGAGGATCCAAAATTACAACATTACAATTATTAAATAATTACATTATTCCTAGATTTGCAAGGCATACAACACCTAATTCTAACAAAAATAGATTTCAAGGATGATTTAATATTATTTCTTGAATTCATTAACAAATAGAAAACCATTTTCATAAACTATAAAACATTTGTCTTTCCCCCTACCATTGAAGTGTTGATGAGATGTCCCAACAAGTGGCCTTAGTACTTCTAGTTTCCATTGATTTTCCATTAGATGTTTCCACCTAAAACTAACACTTACTTTATCATTCTCTATGTGCCATTTTCTTGGGTACCAAAACTATAGGTGTTCTACAAGATGATAAACTAGGCCTTACTACACGTTGGTCCAAAAGCACTTGCTAGCTTCTTGACTTCGCCATATTCCAAAGGTGATTGCCTATCAGTTTGGTGTTTCACAATAAAGAATTGGGTATCAATCAGATCCCAGGTGTCAAATACCTTGGGTAACAATTCAATCTCAAGTTCCATTTCCAACTTCAAAGGAAAATACTTTGGCTAATTCAAATACCTCCTTGAACTAGCCTACCACCTCTTCTACTTGCTTCTTTTGTTCTCTTGTGCAACTTGAATTAGAAGTCATCACTTCTATATTCACTCCTCCCTCTTTAGGTTTATTAAAAAATAACAAACTTATTTGCAAGCTTTAATCAACATTTGGTTTAATCTACATTCATCCTTAAGCAATGTATACTTATGCTTCCTTCAAATAAATATGGCATTTCTACACCATAATTCAGGGCTGCCAAAAACAACCGTACATTGAATGGCACCACATCATATATTAGGATTAGGTGTGTCATTCACCTTGCAAATTATAAGCCTTGTTAATTGTATTTAATCATGTAGACTACAAAATAATGTATTATCTTCAAAAATCATGGAGTGGGAAAAATGGGGTGCATATGTGAGGGTGGGAATATTATTTATCTATTATTTATTCTCTGGGATATTTTGATTATTGTGTAAAGCATCGAATAGGGAGATTACTTGGAAAGGGTCAAATTGCAAGTTATAGAGGATCATCCCAATTTGGGTGTTATGACAAGGCATTATTACCCTCATGGAGCACCTTGATCTGCAAAATTGGTCAACATGACAGTTATATCAAAATCTATGACATATAAGAGCAGTGTAAGAGGAGTTACTTTCTATTTCAGGTTGCTTGACCATGACTATGGGGCATTGGATTTTTGCTAGTGGCTCATGATTTTGACTCCTAGTTATTTCAAAACCACTTGGTGGTTACTTGTTTCCGATTTTTCTATATAATGGAGGCATGGGATAGAAGTTTGTGAGGTCATTTTGCAAGTACTATTATGCTACCCAAATTACTACCAATCAAAGGGATAAGTGGATTCTATTGATGCACTCTTTTATCGAGATCAATACAAGCTTGGGTCTCTTTGGTGGTTGAGTTTTTCTCTGCAAGGGTTTCTCCAATAAATCTAGTGTTCATATGGCTTGTTGATTTTGTATACGCATCTCCATGTTTCAATGATATATTATATGGTTTAACCACATGTATAATCAGATTTAAACACTTTATTGTTAATATTCATATTGCACCATTCACCCTATAATCAACATCATATTCATCTGTCTAATCAGGTATAATAGGAAATCAAAATTAGTGCTACAGAATCACCTACATCTTACTGCCTTTATGCATCCAACCTGACAGTTATGGCTTTGAATGCCTATGGCTTGAGCCCAAGTTTCCTTACCAATGCCTTAAATATCAAGTCTTTCTCAGATTCTGAATCAAACAAGACACTCACCTTCGTCATATTTATTTGAACTTGAGTCTTGAATGTAAAAGAGGTTCTCTCTGTCTTCTTTAATGTTTTGTTGTTTTGTAGTTCTTCCAATACACTCTTCGGCATCAAGGTGCATGTCAGAAGCTCATCTGGTTCAAATGGCAATCCAATCCCTTTCCATCTACCTTAGATGTCACAATATTCTCATCTTGCATATTCTGCTTCTAATCTAAGGATAATGTTCAGGATGCAGCTTCCAACACTTGCCCTCTGTATGGCCACAGTGATTGCAGAGGTTTTCTGAGGGTCCATTATCCTTCTGGATAGAAATGCTATTTCGCTTCTTTTTGCTTTTCTTCTACATTTCCCTAGATAATTCTTCCTATAATGTGGAGGTACCATTAATATTCTGAGCATTCTACTCCCTTCCCTTCATGATGTACATAGCCTTCTTATAGGCATTCTCAACACTCTTCACATTGAAAAAAGTTAAATTTTTGCTCCAGATATAAGTGTATAGACCCCTAAGGTGTTTCACCAATAGTCCTGGGCTGTTTTGGAAAATATTTTATATAATTGTCTACTTCCGGAACTTACACCTTTGTGAACTTTTGAACACCTTATTCTAGTGCTGCTCCATGACCTCACAATGCAAATAAGGGAAAAACAGAATCTTTTTGTCAGAGTCAGCATACTTCAAATGGGCCTCTAAATCTGCAGCAATCTACTTCTTAATGAAATGCTTTTGAAAAGCCTCCAAATCTGTCTAATCTCCACCTTAAAGTGCCAGGACCTGTTGCTAGTTGAAGGAATATTTTAATTCAAAATGTAATGAACCCAATTTTCCACAATGGTGATTTCTGTGTGAAATCACTCAAGGAATTGTGAGTTTTCATCCTACAATCCCAAACCTAGAGGGGTTTCGTCCTCAAGTTAATTGAACTGTAATTCCATGCTCCACAAGGAGTAATAATCAGATATTAAAATATTTTCTCAATGATGCTCCTTCCCCTTGCTTTGTCTCTCTTGAATACCTTTTCCTTCATTAGACACAACTCTTTGCATGCCTCTTGATATTATTATAATTGCAGTTTATTATTACTTAACCCTTGCTTAAAGAAACTGCAGGCAAATGACCAAATTATTAAATCCCAACCCTTTAGGAGAAGTTGTATCCAAACTTGCTATATATTAAGCACAGATATGAATTTTGATTGAATCACAGCTTGCTTGGATGAGTCTCTATTGGTAGAAAAGGGATAGGTTCCTGAAAACCCTTAACCCCTCTCCTCAAGGATGAATCGCTGATCCACCTTGTGGTTGTATGCTTGCTTCCTAACAGCAATTCAACTTCAATCCATTGTTGATGTATCGGTTTCTGCACATTGATATGTTGCCGGTCTTTGATGTGTAGTAAGAGTTATGAATCTTGTGATGCAAGGATGAGAGTTGTGACCCTTTTTAAAACATTCCCTTGGCTAGATTTGATATCAAATTCAATCGGTGTCCCTGCAGGTTGGAATTCAAACCATAAACCAACATAAACTATACTTTATAACTCCTGCTCAAGGTATAATATGATCAACCAGCCTTCACAATAAATTTGTGTCGAATTACTGATCTACAATATGCAGTGTTGCTACCTTCTTGTTTGTTATTGTCTTAATTATGATGCAGATGTGAATCGCTGGGTATAGGATTGTCAAATAATATCAACCTTCATGTTACATGAGACTCGTGCAAGCCCTGGGTGAGTTTGCTCAATTCTGAATCAGGGGGGTTTAGTCTACGTTTTATTTTGAAGAGGGGACATTACAAAGATCTATTTTGGATCAAAAACATTAGGTTATTTATGTTTTATGATAATTAAAAAAAGGATGTTTAAGTCAATCAGTTGTACTTTTCTATCAGCTAGTGATGTTTAATGTAAAGTCTACTTATCCCACATTAAGCAGACAAAAGAGGTAAAATGGAAACAATGTTTTAGATGGGCTCTTGGGACTTAGAAGTTAGAATAGGGTATACTTTGAGGAACCAGATTTGTATACAGTTTTTCAGAGACTATGTGTTGGCCAAGTGCAGTAAACACACTGCTCTTAGAGACAATCTGGCATTTAGTTGGCACCCGTACATCTTCAGAAATGTTCTTTTCTCTTCTACCAACTGCCCAAACTGATATTTCGATATAATAAATATCCGCTTGTTTTCCAATTTTTAGGAGTCTGAGTATTGTTACCATGCAGTCAAAATAATTAAACCTTGTATAGAAGTTATGCATTTTCCAATCTTTAAAACAAAACAAATAGATGATTTTCAATGAGCATTCTAAATTTCTTTTCTTCATTTCAAACTCCCTAGTTTTTTAGACCTAGGGTTTATAGCAGTTATACAGGTTTACAATCAGGCTCATAACAAGTAATCTTTTGGGACTCCCGAGAGAAATGAAAGTTAATTTATTAAAATATGATATAAGCATGACAAGAAATAAACATAGATCAAGTAGTATGCTTTAGTAATTGGTTTGTACCTGGTGCTCAAAAAAAGGATAGTCCAAATAGATATCAAAACGCCTAGGAAAAGTTACATTAGTATCAACCCATTTGACAGAATATGTAAGCTCCAATGTGCTTCCAGGTATCAGAGGCTGAGGATTTTCCTGAGTAAGATTCAGGTGAATTATCTGCAATTCACATAAGAGTTCTAAGTTCTAACAATTCGTTATACACAATAATGCAGTAAGGTTGTCTTGCAATTTACGCATAACAGTTTTCTGTATAACAGATAAGAGCAATGTTGTATAAAAAAGTAATCGATGCCTTGGCAAAGCATAAGTAATATATACAAAACATGTGCTTCACACACCTGGTCCTTATTTGATTTTACAACAAGGCTCTTATGGGTGTAAAGTAAATGCTTTTGATCCTCTTTCTTGTCAGTATGTATTTCTCCCACAAATCCTACATATATATATTACAATTTCCATTAGTGCCTTATACGTATGGTAAAATCATTCAGATTGTGAAATATAAATCAGACGAAATTCATCTCTAAGAAAGGAATGCATACCCCAGAGAGGCAGATCATCTGGTGCGATCCATCCAATATGCCAACAATCGAACCATTAACTAAGTCAGCCTCTGTGGAAGTAACTGAACCATGGGCACTAATCCTATCTTAAAGTTTCAATAGGGTACCAAACATGTGAAATAAAAATATAGGAGCAATAACACACCCATGAAAAATTCAGACCAATACATGTTCTCAATGGCATCTTTGAACTCCTGCACCTTGTCATTGTTAAGCTCAAGGCTGCATATTTTGCTCTTCTCAACATTTTCTGCCAAAAAAAGGAACTGCTAAGACATGTACAATTGGGTGTTTCTTCCACCCTTTTGCATCTTTACAGTGAATAATTAACATCTTCTATGTTACAAAAATGTTGCCAACTTGATCAAACAAAATGATCTAAGCCTGACGGGTCTAAACAATTTCATTTAGACTTTGCAGCCTAAAGAGTTATGGTTAAATCCAAAATATGGACCTATTCTATAGTAGCATCTTCTGAGCAAATTCTATCATAGTCTAAAACCATCACATTGAAAAGCTTGGGAGTAGAATAGTCTTACTTCCAAATTTAATCTCAATCTGACTATCAATAAGCTCATTTCCCTCCAGAACCTCTCCAAGTCCACCCCACTTGTGTGTAGGGTTATTTCCAGGATGACAGAAGGGTAGACTGTAGTAATTATATGTTTCCTGTGGATTGTTGTAAGGACCAACCTTGTTCACCCAAAGCGTTACAGGGTCACCTACATTATACTGCTCAAAACAGTAAACAAAGTCAGCAATTTATATTCCAAGATGCAGTCAGAGAAAAACTAGAAATTCGTAAACTCTAACCGCCTCCAACGTGAACAATTTCACAGTAATTTATTATTGCTCCGAGAGAAAGGACAACTACATTCATTTGTTTTAAGAACATTTAGCAGAGTTCAACAGAAAATAAATAAAATATGTGAATATAAGCTTAATGCCAAAAGTAGACCATAACCAACCAAGCAGCATCAGAGCCTCAGTTACCTGGGTCACCATAGTAGATATGACACGTGTTTTGCAAGTACTACGATAAACAGAGAGTTTGTTCGGCCAAAGAATAAAAATAGTGCTCAATATAATCTCTAATTTGACTAAGCTGTCCATGTTAAATTTCTACTTGAGGACTACAGCTTCATTGAAAAACATCACAAAAATTTAACGGAAAAAAACTTCAACAGGGCAGACAAATTTGCAAAAGACTAATAAAACCCTTAACATTGTAACCTGAACAAACAATTACGGTAATTTAAATGGCAAATTCATGGAAGAAGGAAATGCAAACATAATCAGACAGAGCTCCAAGTTTGTCAATTAAGATTTTGTAATATTGACCAGCGTATGGGCATGTGGAGATACAGGATTTGACTTCATGGAGAGGCCATGTTTCATTTTATGTTTCTGAAGTACTCAGGAAACAATCAGAAGAGGTATATATTAAGTGATTGACCACCCTGTTCCATTGATTCCATCTACTCCAAAATGGAGTCAACGAAGATCTTTAATAGTTCCATTCACAGAGAGAGATTAGTGGTGACATTAGATTATTGTCATGTGATGAATGGGCTTGCTTCAGCTGCCAGGATTGAACTAATGTCCACCAATCAAACCCAACAGAAAACCCTTCCTATTTGAACAACGAGAATGGGGACCCGACATTGAGCACAACTATGAGCATTGTAAGGCCATGGTAGAGAACAGCAGAAAATTAAAAACTGACATCCAAGTAGAAAAAACCAACAAAAACCAATGCATATACAAGCCTTATTGCAGATCTCCATATTACCATGCATAACTTGTAGATAAGGTCATATCAGTCAAATATATAGACACACTTGAAGAAATAATTTGTGGAAAAGGTCGCGGATGTCAATCGTGGTAAACCCGCTTTAAAAAGGCCATCAGAACACAAACTGAATCTGCTGATTACCATGAATTCAGCATTTGGGTTACCTTCAACACACGTTTGTGACATTAGAAATCAAAATGATAAACCCATCAATCCTAACGAATACCATAATAAAAAGAAGAGTGAAATTTTAAATATACAAATCAATAACAGAAGCCCTTCAGTTTCTGGATCTACCTAATGTGGTATATGTAGACTATATATAATAATTTGAAATGTAATCAAAGCAATATGCTGTGAGAAAAACGCAGTACCTTGTGGTCATACTCTGAAGCAGCAACCATGGGAAACACCGTAGCCTGAACCAAGGCCAAAAGCAGTAGCCATTGCCATTGCTGCATTTTGATGACCTCCTTCATTTTTATCTTTTCAGAAGGATCCTTTTTCCCGTTTTTGTTAATTCTGTCAAGCTAAAGTCAGTCCAGCTTCACCGATATCTGTATAGGCCTACATCCTATTTCAAAGTATCCTAGATTTTATGTATTAATGATTATTGTAATATACATTATTAGCTACAATAACACGGCTGACTTTTTCCTGGCAGGCAGCAGAAAGAACACTGTTAAATCTAGAAATACAAATAGAAATCTAGTTCATCGGGCCAACACATTAACTCTCTTGAACTCATCCAGTTAACTCTGGTTTGACTGGGTGATGTGGGACCCAGATCTGGGCAACCATTGTAAATTTGGGTGACGTTGGGATGTTGGTTCAGATTTCATCATTCTTGTTTGAAAGTATATTTGATTAAAACTGCTGGTTTATCTAATACAGATGATTTTATTGTGGTTTGACCAGCTATTTTATTGAACACCGTTTTTCCGGGCAATTCCTTTAGCCAATGGGTATCTCGTCACGTCTTTGCACATCCAATACTCAAATTGACTAAATTTTTAATGATTTATAATATAAAATATGATATGGTTTAAAGGCTCAAATGAATGAATGAATGAAAGATTTTAATGACGTCCACGAGACTAAACAGTCTATGGGACCAAGAAACAAACTTAATTTTCTTTCATGCTCTTTTCTAAATCAGATCTCCTACTATTGATTTTGACAAGAAGACTAGCCGCCTGATTGATCTTATCCTCCTCGAATAACTGCTGCATATCGTCCATACACAAACTATTTGCATAATCGTCAAGGAAAATTAAATTAATTCATGGAAGAAGATCAAACGTTTACTGACTTTCCACCTAAAACCACATTTGATTCAATAAAAAGTGCTTTTTCTTGTGAGCTTGGTAGACTCTTTCTTCAAGTAGGACAAAATCTACTTATAACTTAAGCATCACTTTAAAATTTTGTTAATTTTTGTTTGGAATTTTTGAAGTGGTTATTTAAAATCTACCAAATTTGTGATTTTATAGAGGGTAGTTACTTAACAAATTTCAATAAGTGTTGTTAGGAATTTTAGGAGTTTTGATTAATGGAAAGTGTCGTATATTTGGTAAATTTTATGGTAGTAGGTTATGATAAAAAATTTAATTTAGAATTTTTAAGAAGTTAGTTGTTTTATGATTTTATTATTTAATAAAAAAAGTTAGCGGTTTCATGAAATTTTTTAGTTAATTAAATAAATCTATATGTATTTTAACACGATGTTATGTGGCAAAATATTATATGTTTGTAAGGAAAAAAAAATTAGAAGTAATTTCTAGAAATTTGAACCTCATCTAATTAATCATTCAGTAAGGGAGAGGGGCCCAAAGTAGGGCAGGTCAACTTTGGAGGTCCACGTGGACCAAAAAAATTCAAAAATTTGCCTGCCACGTCACCTTGCCACTTGTGCATAGGGCCCAATATTTTTTTTTAAATCGATCACCCCTCCACCTGTCAAGCACCATTTACGCCGACGTGTCCAAATCGGGCCCATTTTGCCCTCTGCCCGAAAGTGGAGCCCATCCGCCTCCTTAATCGGCATACACATCTACGTACATTGGATCAGACGATCGCGTGTCCATGACAACCTCACCACCCTGAACAAATAGTTTAGAGCATTAAACACTCGTTGCCTCCTTCATTTCCTCCACTGACTAACTTGCCTTATGCGTCCCTTCACATTTACTTGCATTGTCGAGCGTGTTAATCGGAGATCAAGGTTCATTCAATACTCCACATTCTCGCATATCCCACTCACTCTCATTCCTTTTGTTTGCAAACATTCTTGACTATTTGTTTTGTTTGGCACCGAAATTGGTTCAGCTCTCCACACTTCATTGTTTGGCTCTTCACGCTTCTTCATTCGGCTTTGCACTGTCGAGAGCTCCCTTTCTCTTTCAAGTGAGATTTCTAACCTCACTCAACCTGTACCACTATCTTTGAATACGACAATATTTTGTCATGCACTTTTTTTTGCAGAAATTTTCTTTGCGAACTTTTGTCTTTGAGAAAGATTGTCTTAAATGAAATGTGGGGAGGTTTTAACTGGTTTTCTTTTCGTCTACACTCAACCATGCACTCATAATCTTCTGATATTCATTGCACCTCTGCATTGTGTTTTTCATATTTGCTTCCTTATATGAAATATGAAATGGGTTTGATTGGTTTAAAATAGTTTTTCATTACTATTAGACTTGTTCGACGAAATATGGAAAGGGTTTGACTAGTTTTCAACCATGCACTTGTATTCGTGTGTTTGTCATTGCACAAACTTTAAATCTGCAATTTGCTTTTTACATTTGTTTGTTATTCCAAAATACGAAAATGGATACAGTATATTTGCTTGTTACTAGGAAATATTCATACGATTTTAATGTTTATCATTTCGAGGGTTTATGCCATGCACTTGCATTCGTGTCTTCCTCACTACATAGACTTTAACTCTGCAATTTGCTTATAATATTCTCATGTTATTCCAAAATATGAAAATGGTATGACTGGTTTTCATTTTGAAGATATTTTGGCATGTTTATGTATTATTTTCTTCTTCCATGCACAATAGTTATGTCTGCAAAATGTTTTTTTCATTTCATTGTTACTACCAAACACAGAAAGGGTTTCACTGGTTCAAAATTACAGGGTTTTCTCTTTGACAATGCACAAACTTTAACTCTGCAATTTTCCTTTAATATTTGTTTGTTATTCCCAAGTATGAAAATGGATACAATATATTTGCTTGTTACTAGGAAATATTCATACCGTTTTAATGTTTATCATTTCGAGGGTTTCTGCCATGCACTTGCATTTGTGTCTTCCTCACTGCACAGTCATTTAACTCTGCAATTTGCTTATAATATTCTCATGTTATTCGGAAATATGAAAATGGTATGACTAGTTTTCATTTCGAAGATATTTTGGCATGTTTATGTATTATTTTGTTCTTCCATGCACAATAGTTATGTCTACAAAATGCTTTTTCATTTCATTGTTACTACCAAACATGGAAAGGGTTTCATTGGTTCAATATTACAGGGTTTTCTGCCATGCACTTATATTCCTCTCTTTAACAATGCACAAACTTTAACTCTGAAATTTGTCTTTAGTATTTGTTTGTTATTCCCAAATATGAAAATGGATTCACTTGTTTTCATTCCAAAGTTAATCTGCCATGCAAATATATTATTATGTTCTTATATATGTATTTGTCTTTCCATACATATATATACATATTGTTCATGGAATAACAGAATAATACATAGACATATTTCCATACATATACTTGATTTCATTTCGAAGATATTCTTCCATGCAATTATATTATTCTCTTCCTATATATGTATATATATGTATGTATGTATGTATGTGTGTGTGTATATATATATATGTATTCGTATATGTGTATATTTGTAATTGTTTATGTGATTGTTACTACGAATTTTTTTTTTATATTTATGTTTGGATCTCCACGATTCATTGTTCGGCTCTACACTGAAGAAAGCTCCCTTTGTCTTTCACTTGAGGTTTGCTACCTCACTACGCCTATACCATTGTCTTTCGTTTTGATAATGTTTAACCAATGTTTGTTCATGTCTCACTAAAAATATCTACTCTAAGCCATTTCAATTCAAATAATAAAATTGAACAAATTGTCATCATGCATATATTGAATAAAAACAAACTGTTCATGCACATTAAAGACAATTGCATTACAAAGTGTCATCAATTGCATTACAAATTGTTCATAAAAACCAAGCATTGAATTGCAAACTTTGATGATGCATATTAAAGAAAAGCAAACTATATATTTATATATACATGTGTATATATATACAAGTGCATGGCTGAAAACCATATAATTGTAAACCAGTGAATCCCATTCCATGTTTAACCATTGCATGGCAAAAAACCCTGTAATTTTCTATATAATAAGGTTGTTGTTTCAGGGAAGTGTTGCCTGCAAGAATTGGAGATAAGTGTGGAGAAAGAGGGGTCTAATGTAGCAAAGTTCATAGAACATTGTTGGAGAAAACTAATGCTTGAATGAGCTGAACCTAACAAAAAACATGAATTCAGACTGGGTTTTACCTCCAAGGTAAAAACATATGATTCTATTCATGTTTTTTGTTTGGGTTCGACTCATTCAATCTGGTGTACTGCACAAGAGGGAATGTGTTGTTGAGCAAGCAATAGATGTATATTATTACTGTCTTTCCCCACCCTAAACAACCAGTTTAGAGCAGTAATCGCTCACTGCCTCCTTCGTTACCTCCATTGGGCAACTTGCCTTACGCGTCCCTCTGCACTTACTCAAACTGTCAAGCACATAATTCAAAGATCAAGGTTCATTCAATGCTCCAAATTCTCTCATATCCTGCTCATTGTCATTCCTTTTGTTTGCAAACATTCTGGAGTGTTTGTTTGGTTATGCACCCATACATGTTTGGCTCTCCACGACTCATTTTTCATCTTTACACCCTTCATTGTTTGGCTTTGCACTCTCGAAAACTCCCTTTCTCTTTTAGGTGAGCTTTTTTACCTCACTACCTATATATATTAAAACTAACATATATATATATGTGTGTGTGTGTGTGTGTGTATATATACATTTACATATATGAATACATACATACATACATACACACATATAATGTGTATGTATGTATGTGTATGTATGTATATATATATATATACACACACACACATTATATATACATATATATGTATATGTATTTTATGTGTATATATATAATGTGTGTGTGTGTATCTATGTATCCATATATATTTATATATATATGTATATATAAATATAAATATACATACATATATATTTATCTATATGTATATATAAATATAAATATACATACATATATATTTATCTATATGTATATATAAATATAAATATACATACATATATATAGATATACATTGTTGTGTATATATACATTCATACATACATACATATAAATGCCAATCTTGTATGATATGCATATGTTTTCCACGAATCTATAAATATATGGGGTTTCACAATGATGTTTGCATTAGGTTTTTCATTTAAACTCTTTAAGCCATGGAATGCAAATATGTTGTATGCAATGTCAATGTTTCTCACAATAAATTGTAACTCAATATATGGGGTTTCAACTTACACTATTTATGAATGTCAAGACATTTCAATTCAATTTCAGGGTTTTTTTTCATTCTATATGCTAGGGAATAGATAACAGTTCTATGCACTGTCAATGTTTGTCACCCACCACCTTGTAACTCGGTATTGGGGGTTTCAACTTGCACTGTTTATGGATTTCAATGCATTTCACTTCCATAGATTGTGATTGTTACACCCTATCATGTTGCAATATATGTATAACTCATGTACAGGTGTTCAATTTGATTGTTCAATTGGATTGTTCAATTGCTTTCTTCAATTCAACGGTTCAATTTGATTGTTCAATTGCATTATTCAATTGGATTGTTCAATTTGATTGATCAATTGGATTGTTCAATTTGATTGATCAATTGGATTGTTCAATTTGATTGTTCAATTGCATTGTTAAAAGTTATTGTTCTATTGTAATGTTCAAATGGATTGTTCTATTGGATTAATCTATTGGAATGTTCTATTTTATTGTTAAATTGCATTGTTCATTTTGATTGATCAATTGGATTGTTCATTTTGATTGTTCAATTGCATTGTTAAAAGTTATTGTTCTATTGCATTGTTCAATTGGATTGTTCTATTTGATCGATCAATTGGAATGTTCAATTGCATTAGTCAATTGGAATGTTCAATTTCATTGTTCAGTTGCAATGTTCAATTCAATTGTTCATTTCAATTGTTCAATTTGAATGTCATATATGTCATGTATATTTGTTAGCAGTTATTTGTTTCATTCTTTTAGACATGTTGGTATATTCGGCTCACACTTGTTGTAAATTTTTGTCTTGTTCAATCTTCTTCGATGGTGTGCAATTTCAGTTCATTATTGGCTTCGTGATGGTGAATTGCATGTCAAAGGTAAACACAAAAGGATACTATACATTCTTATTGTAAGTTAAGCACTTTCCTTACTACACTTTCCTTATTAATGACTATTTTCTTATATGTTTGTAGGATTTAGTTGGAGAAATTCACCATACCATTGGCCATCTCCAATTCATAGAGGTGAGTTTTTTAACCTCACTAAAGTTGCACCTTTGTCTCTTGGCATTCCCTTTTCTTTCTTCTTTTCACTTTTTTTTTTTGTTATGGGTGTGTTGTGTTACTTAAGTTGAATGTTATTATTTATTTTGTTGTTGATTTTGAACATAATATTTAAAGTGTTTATTTGATTGTCCATAGATCGAAGGTTCTCTTCCATTCTAAGTGCATCGACAATGTGCTCCATGATGTTTATGGCGTGTAGGGTGTTTAATAACACTTCCAATACTTGTGTTCATAAACACACTCAATCTGTCAAGGAAATATATGGTTCTCTTAATGCATCACTATGACTTTAATGGGTTTAATCTTTTCATTTAATTTATATCTATACATACACTATAACTTTCAATCTATATATCAATGTAAGTATGTATATATCTATTTATCTATGTATATATATGTAGATACATACATACATACATATATATATATAGATATATGTATATATGTAGATACATATATGTATATATGTAGATACATATATGTATCTACATATATACATATATACATATATGTGTGTGTGTGTAGATACATATATGTATATATGTGTAGATACACATATGTATATATATGTACGTACATATATATACATGTAGATACACATTCATATATATGTAGATACACATTTGATGAGGTAAAAGTAACCTCATCAATATAATGGCCTCAATATACAAATATAAACCTTCCAGCCCAAATTACTCTACCAATTGATTACCTTTAGGAAAAATAATTGCTTTCCTTTCTATGAATAATCGTACAGACTTATTTCTTGGAGTTGATTAAATTAAACTAACGTATGCTGATTTAATGGTTTAGTCTTTAGTATTTCGCAGGTCAACTCCACCGCCATTCACCATTC
>VDFB02117914.1:0-19175 GCA_007258455.2 Sequoia sempervirens | reverse complement strand
AAATATTTGACCCCCTAACCACTCATTGAATTAATCTTATTCAAATTGTAAGATGGCTATTCTAATGTGATTGGTAAGGTTTTAAGCTTGACAGTGCCTACCTCTGTTATTGGATTTGTACAATAGCGGTGGTCGAATGGGTACTGGCAGTACTTATGCATTCTACTCAACCGATTGGGAATATCTAGAAAATGATTGGAAGGGAATCAACTCAAATCAAACAATTAACAGTTAAAACAGAACCTTTGTTGGAGATCAAAGGAACCTTGAAAACAAAGAGACAGATTTTGCTTAATGAAAGCAATTGTTGGGAGAACATTAGATAGACAATGAAACCTTAAAATATTGGGAAAATGATTGTCGGAGAACCAATTGTAATTTGAGTCTCAACTGCCCTCTTGCCACCAAATAGTGTTCCAGTTACTCTTCAGCATATTTGAAGAAATCATATTGCTGTACACACATGGTTCTGCTTCATACAAACTATTTAGTTAACTGAAAACTCATTTAGCTCATCTCAATAAAACAAAATTCATACTATGTTACACGGGGACACATCCCCTGCCCCAAAACTAGCAGGAAACAGGAGGAAACAGCCATCCCCAGGACAGGGAGGCGCAAAGGGGACGTCCCCCAGACATCCCCAAAACAGCCCAACTAGCAGGAAACGGGAGGAAACATCCCCTGCCCTTGGGGATGGTTCCCCATCCCCAGTACAGATGGGGAACGTTGGAAACGTCCCTTGCCGTACACAAGGAGCTTCCTGGGTCAAAAAAACATTTAGAAATTTGATTTTTTAAATATTTCGTCCTCATTTCTAAGGTGATTTTTGAGTTTGGGCTGTTTGACATTTTGTCAAACACTTGGCATGCAAAGTGACTGAGTTCTGATTTCTGAATGTTTATGCTTGTGTTTGATTGAATTTTAATGCCAAATCATTTGCATAAAACATAGAAATGATAAATACTATCATAACATCAACAAATATGAAACATTCAACCTCAAATCTGTTTTATTTGCACTATCTCAAGTCTGAATACATTGCATTACAGGTCTGATATAAGTCTGATTTGATTACAGCAGCAGACATTTCCTTCAAAATCTAATTTATATTGATTCCCAATGAAATACAAACATACCCGACTATAGTAGTATTACAATAATAGGTTTAATGACATCTATACCACTACTCTAGCAATTTATTTACATATTGATATTGTTGTTATCAATTCATTAATTTATTGACATATCTCTGTCTTCTTCCCTCTCTATCTTTATAATATATTAATAAATTTTGAAAAAATCTCAGATATATATATATTTCCAGGACTTTTCCTAGCTTTAGGACAGCTTACATACATAATAGCCCCCTAAAATGGATTATGTATGTCAGCTGGCCCCTAAAATGCCCCTAGAAATGTCCTGAAATGTGCTCTCGTCAGCCTCTATCTCCGCCCCTACCGCCCCTAAAATGGCCCCTCGAAAACATCCTGAAATGTGTGTCACTACCCACACCCCCATTCCCTTCGCCCCTAAAAACACTGTGGAACATAGTACTTCAGAGATCTTTATTACTAGAAAATCAATAAGATAAAGCGCAAAAAAAATTATGTGACAGAACACAATGAAGAGCACTTGGATAATTACACTCACATTGAATGTAAAATTAAGGAAAATAAAAAACTAAGTGTCTCAGATTGTTACGGAAACATTACCTATTACCTTCAATTCAAGACGCACGATTTATAAGTGCAATAAAAGTCAAACAAATATATAAACTTTATTTGGTTGCTTGACATACCTGTGCTTTTAATAAAGATTTTTCTTTCCCTAAATATTTCCTACTGCAATTAAAATCTATTTTGAACAAGACACTCGATAGTCCGAAGTTTATGTTGGATAAAAGCTAATGAGAATGTCAACTTTTGCGAGAGATTTTTTTGGCAGACACTAAGAAGGTCCACATAAAACCAAGACTAACAACACAAGAAAGCGCAACAGCCATGTTCATCCTTCTACAGATGCTGTGTGCATAAACCAAACCCTAATGTTCCATTGAGAACATGACGTCCTTCCTCCACTTTACATTAAACATGCATCGCATCCAACCCTGAACCATAATCCTAACCCTAACCCTAACCCTAACCCTAAGAACGAGATGGATACTGCAATAGTGAGAAGCTTCTTATCATACAAAAAATAGGCATTATTTCAGACAAGATGCTCTGGCCAGTCTGTGGTGTAAAGATAACAGAGGTAAATGTTAATAAATCTTGATGATACGATTCAAGAGACCCGACACCGCATTTACGGCAGCCCACAACCACGCTCGGAATTAATCAAAATAAAAAATACGTATAATTAATTCCCTCTTGAAAATAACAATTGATCCCAGCTACATCCTATGTTACCTTCAGTGCAAGCTACTTAAGGGTTTTCAAACAATAGCACACCTTCCAGCTCGCACCTTCCACTTCTAACCCTCGGACACTTGAACTAAATTCTCGAAGCATTCTCCTCTCTTATCCTTCTTTTCCAAATCAGAACCAGGCTCCGTCCCGTGCTGGCCCAGGGTTAAATCCCGTGATGCGCTTTATAGGCCGGGCTACATTATCCTGAAATGCAACTAGTTGGGTAGGTTTCCTAACCCTTTCTTGCAATTTCTGGTATTCAAACCTGGGCTTCTTGGTAAGAATAGTCTACGAGGTTACTCAGGGTTTGCAGCTTGCTTAGGGTTGTAAGCGACGATTTTGATTCTGCGCCCTCCAGGATACTCTGCAGCTTTTTCCAGTGGATGGGCTCTGTTGACCTTGCCGTCTGGTCCTGCCATTAGCACAATCCAAAGCTCAGAATCACAAAGCCTGAAAGAAGGGAGCAAGAAAGGACGTACATGCGAACCTTCCTTCGGGCTTTCTAAAATCGTGGGTCCTTTAAATGGTTCTCAAATGTTTGTAACGCCGTTAGGCGTTCATTGCTGCGGCATTTATCCGTGTACATCAAAAAACTCAGAATACGCATTGTCAAAATTCGTCGGAAGATATTTGTAAGAGGAAGAAAATGTGCTTAAAGAAAGTCATTATCGATGCTTTTAAAATAACATATATACAACTTTTGAGTGTTCAGACGTTCTACAGACACGTTCAATATTATGACTATTGACGAAAAGCTTATACCGCGCCAAAACACGCACTCTTTGACGTGGCTGAGACATGGCACCGAATCTGAGGCTTGGTCTTCGTCTCGCCATGACGAACATCTCGTTGGTTATTCCAGCGAAAACTGGTCAGACATGAGCTCTGAATCGAAATAGGGACGCAGAGCAGGCCAAACTATGCAGCGCTGGCTTACAGGAAGGCCGAAGAAGCAAGTGTTCTGAGGAAAGAAGATTGTGCAGTAAAGTACTTTTATTTTATTTGCGTTTCCAGGAAATGATATTACCTATTAACAGTGTCTGCCCTTCTGTGAAGATCTGCAAGGCAGCATTCCCTCAAGGCATTTCAAAAACCTTATTCATGGTCCCCTTTGCTCATGCATGCTAATCAGATGGACTATACCAGTATACTGATGCGGTACTATGGTAGGAAGGAAAAAGATGTGTATGTTGATTTGTTTGTTTAAGGGTTTGATGTTCATGATTCTGGGTGAACCCCATGATAGAGGCGCGACAAGCTTTACCGCCGCCCCAAGAGGCAACGTGTCCCATCCCCTTTACAAGTCGTGGCCTATGGGGAGTGGAGACTCCCCTGAGATGGCCGCCTGGGTTGCCCTTGGTGCCCAGCTGCAGCCAGACCTTTCTCTTAAAAAAAACCGATTTATACTCACGCACAATAGTTTCAAGCATGTACCATTTTAATGGGGTCGATTCGCTTTTGTATCAAGCCAAGGCATATTCTCGCTGGGTAGAGGGGGCAATTGTTAGGAAATGTTGCATTCAAACTCAGAATCTTAAACCATTTCCCACATAATTCAAGAGAGATTAACATGCATACAAGTTTGTCAAATGCAAAGATCAAATAGACAAAAATAACACAAGATTTATCCTGGGAAAACCTTCAAAAAGGAAAAATCTAGCCTCCAAAAACATCCATATTCTATCATATTAATTAGCCATAAGCAAATACAAGAATTACAATGAATACCTCTGAAGCATCAAACCCTCCAATGCACTTTCATGTGTCCAAGCATGAATCCACACATCCATTCCATGCTTCACAAATGCACTCTTTAGAAAGACTCAATAATCACAGCCAACCTGCTTAGCCTGTTCACCCCACCCAAAACCACTATATTGTGTTTGCTTTTATAGACACAAGCTTACACAAATACAACTAGTGGTAAGGTAAAACCATGTGAATACAAAACCACTAACCCCTTTTCTAATATTAGGTACTAAGTAGTTACAATATTTAATTCTCCAATATTAAATTACTACCACATGTCTCTTACACAAATAGTAATACAATGTACAATACAATCATTACATGAGACCAAATAATTATCTAGTGTGATTATCCACACCACCAAGGTGCATCACAACTAAATAATTATTTAATTACAATAATATAATAAAACATTTAATGCAATGGTGTACAACACCATACCCCAACATTCTCCCACTTGTTGTATGCATTTCATAAGGGATCAATGTGTGATATACATCATCGTAGCCATCCATGAAACCACATGAATCTGTAACATGCTCTCATGCTCCAACAAGATACCTGCAATAAGAACAAAGTGACCACCATCTCAAGCAAGAACTCCTCTCATCCTCCAACATGCCACCTATGGAAGAAAAGGAACATGCCAAGGTGAAAATGCACCAATCCATGAGCACAAGCATCAAATCCAACTGATAACAAAGGCTCTATCAAGCTGTTGTCATGAAGGAAAAACCCACATGATCGGAAATAACATCCACAACACATGCTAATACATCCAACCATCCATACCTCCAAGGTATCAATACATCAGTAAACTCATGCCAAGAACATATACAACCTATAAACTACAACCAAGCTCCCTGTATAAAACCTATCAATGAAATACATGCATATCCAAGAACTCCCACTGCATAGGTAATGCCAAATCATATCAAGTCTACCAATCCACACTATACATCAAGGTGTGATAAGAAAATCAAAGCATGGAGTACCAAGAACAATTACAATGATCCACACATACAACCCAAGAGCTGCATAATCTCTCACAATGTATGTTGCCACCATCCTCCCAAAACACATACAGGAAGGAACCATGATGAAGAGAAACCTGTAAACCATAATGTCCTTCTACCAACACCACAAAAAGTGTACTGCTATGTGAAGTATGATCTCCTAAACAACCCCCACTGAAAAGCCTTAACAATATCCACAACACCCAATCTCATAGATCAAGTACAACATATAAATTAATGTAACAATGTCAACATGGATGTAAGCCTCTCAAAACAAGAAGATCAAACTCATAAGTAACCATCCCCATAATTGGAAATCAGCCCATAAATCATCTCCTAACAATCCTCGTCAAAGAATGATATCATAAACTCAAATGCACAAGGAGATAACCATGCCATAACATCCCTCAAAATGAATCCTCCAGAACTAACTAACAAAGCTTAAGATCCATATCTATGAAAGATAAAGCATAAAAATCTCATGCTAAACCATCATCAAATGAGTATCCATAATCAACCACCATGAATCAACTCAATCCCATGAGAAACCAAAGCACGAAACATAACACATCTGAAAGATATAATGGGAAAATACCTCTCAAATCATAAGTTTCCAAGTAGACCAAGAGTGGGGAATGAGAATGCTCCTCTAGGATAACCAAGCCATCATGACTCGCTCCAAGAACAATCTCCTCTATCAGTCCATCATGAACTCGCATCCATATCCAGGTGAAGGCTCCCTCAGTCTTCCTATTGAAACCTCTATAGAGTAACCGTTTCAAGCAAAAGTCTCTAAACATAAGAGAACTCCAACCATCACCTACATCTCTAAGTATCCATGAGCACCTGTAACTGATTAATCCATGCCAAACTCCAAATGCAACAAGCACCATCATGAAGTAATCAAGCAAATGATCAACGTACTCAATACAAAGAGAATCACACATGATCAATGTCAAAGCTCTAACCGCAGAATCAAAAACCTATCACAATATGATCTAACCATCTCCTCCTAGGAGATCACATGCACCATAACATATATACATCTTGGTCTCAAGAGAACACATATCTTGCCAAGACTCTAAGCTAGCATCAAGAGTAAACCATGACATAATATCAACCATGCTCTAAACCAATAAATCATATCTCCAATCACATGAAGATAACAATACCAATGATGCATCCATGCCACTGCAAACAACTCCCACTGAACCGTGATACGAGCTACACATGGCATCATGACAACCATCCTCTCCATGAAGATCATCCAGGTCTACACACACTCAATTGCAATGTCAGTAACATAACAAGTAAACCGAGATCTCCAAGCCAAGAAGATACATTCAACCACCAAGAAACCATCACAAACCAATCCAACACCGCCAAGTCATCACTATCAAAAGCTCTCACTGAAAATGTATAACCAATAAACGTAACAAGCTATCATGGCATCATGATAAAACTACATGCTACAAGTCCCATGAACTGACTAATCAAGTACTCAAAACATCCTCTCAATCCCAAAGCAACATACCAATGCACAAATGACCACAGACAAGGCCAACTAATGAAATCTGCAACATCAATAAATCAAACCTGGTGGATATAGACAGTCCACATCCAAGTCATCCCACTGCAATCAATAGGTTGCGCATACCTACCAACCACATAACTCGTAGATCCAATCACTAAAACATGCAAACTCATTATCACATTAGTAACCGCAAACTGAGATATCAAAGAAGATAACCATGTAGACATCAAGACTCAAACACCAAATCAACCACTAATCTAATTTACCAACCATGTCCACAAAGAGTAATCATAGTCAAGGAACCAAATAAGCATCAAGAAGATAATACCAATCTTCCAACATCAAACCATATCACCACCAAAGACCACATACATGATCATGTTGTGTCAATGCATCAAATGTACCTGCATATCCATGACACCATAACCATAGTCATCATTGTACCTGCACTCAACTATCACCCATATGAGACTCCAAGTCTCAAACCATGTCCAACCATGTCCTCAAAGCCGAAGACAACCTATGTACCTGTCACCATCAAAGTCCTAACTCTGAAAATCACCTATAAACCTGTACCAGGAAGCACCAATTTGATAATTAGTTGTAACATCATAAATAATATATAAAAACATGTACTCCCTCAAGTTTTCGCCTCTTGACTCATCCAGATGATCATACAATCACACCTCGAATCTCAAACTCCTACAAGCAATCAAACAAGTACCAAACATTCCCTACACCACAAACTGATAAATAATCTGAACCACTATGTAGTACACTGCAAATGCTCTCGAACACATCTTCGAAATCGAAAATCTGATTTTGTATGCAAAAGATATGACAAAAAATGTGCAAACAAGAACATCTAAATTTTAGGCTCCAAAAATATGTCAGAAAGACAAAATCAAAGAACCCAACCTATACCTCATCGTAGTGTTTAGAACCAGCTTTCCAATGACTGTAAGAAGTCAAAAAATTGACATGCTGGGCAAAAGTTATGCAAATTTGAAAAAAACTGCTATAAATCAACATCCAAGTGGCTCTCCGATGGTGCTTGGGTGGCACGCCAGTGGTGGGTGGGTGGCGGATTCCAAAATCCATTTAAATCCAATTTAATTTTTCATTAAAAAATTTCCTCCACCCCCTTATGCATGTAGACTCGACCACCTTTTAAAAACTGACTTAATTTATTTTGAAATCCGACATAAAACTTTATCGGCGGACTTTAAAAAAGGATTAAAGTTTTTTTTTTAATTTTAAAAATGGCGATTCTTTTGTGGGTGCTGACGGACCAACTGCTGGGCAGTACCCCACTGCCGACAAGAGCCAACAGTGATAGTACTATCACTATTGGTACTCGCCGATAGTGGTAGTACCCACTAGTACGAGCGGTGGTGGGGGATCTGCGGACCCCCAAACAATCGAATTTTTTTTTTTCAAAAAAACTTTCAATAAAAATTTCTAACATTTTTCATTTTTCTTTTGCAAGACTTTTCTCAATAATTTTTCACTCGAAAAAGATTGTAAAAATGCAAAATAGACTTTTTCTATAAAAAAATTTGCCCTTTTTATTCAACTTCTCTAAAGTAGGTCAAATTTTATGTCAAAATTTGTCTCTCGGCCAGCCTGAATCTAGCCATGAGGTTTGTTTTGTTTCAGGATGTTATTCATGAAATTTCCCCCACAAAACCCTCACATGCAAACTCAAACCAAGAAACCCTTTTTCACCCAACATTGGAAAACTTTAGATCTGCAATAAACCCAACAAATCCTGACAACCCAAAAGCCCAAATCTGCATAAAAACACCTGCAACATGTGTTCCATACCTTGTAATGCCTCAGGCCCTACATGCATGTCCATGGCTTCAACTTTGCAAAAAACTCTCAAACCAGGGTTATAACAAAAATTCTTCAACCATGAAAGCTCTAATACCAACTGTTAGGAAATATTACATTCAAACCCAGAATCTTAAACCATTTCCCACATAACCCAAGAGAGATTAACATGCATACAAGTTTTCCAAATGCAAAGATCAAATAAACAAGCCACAAGATAACACAAGATTTACCCTGGGAAAACCCTCAAGAGGGAAAAACCTAGCCCCCAAAAGCATCCATACTCCATCATATTAATCAGCCATAAGAAAATACAAGAGTTATAATGAATACCTCTAAAGCATCAAGCCCTCCAATGCACTTTCATGTGTCCAAGCATGAATCCACACATCCCATGCCATGCTTCACAAATGCACTCTTCAAAAAGACTCAATAATCACAACCAACCTGCTCAGCCTGTTCACCCCACCCAAAACCACTACATTGTGTTTGTTTTTATAGACACAAGCTCACACAAATACAACTAGTGGTAAGGTAAAACCATGTACCACAAAACCATGTTAATACAAAACCACTAACCCATTTTCTAATATTAGGTACTAAGTTGTTACAATATTTAATTCCCTAATATTAAATTACTACCACATGTCTCCTACACAAATAGTACTACAATGTTATAATACAATCATTACATGGGACCAAATAATTACCTAGTGTAATTATCCACACCACCAAGGTGCATCACAACTAAATAATTATTTAATTACAATAATATAATAAAACATTTTATGCAATGGTGTACAACACCATACCCCAACAACAATTACTCATGGTTTGTACTCCGCTGGATTCGAATCAACAGACACAAATCCTTTATAATCTGTGGAGATTGGGTGGTGCCTCTACTTGTCTCTTGGGAGGCTTCATATCACCTCCAACACTGGTCACTCTTGGACCATTACAAACATCGCTTCCATCTATCAATTCGACAATGAATCGAGCTCCATCCTTCTAGGACCCTACCTCCTTCACTCATATACATGATATTGAGGAATTCTTAGATCATAGGAGAGAGGTTTGTGTTTATTTATTTTTATTTTATTTGTGTTTGATGTCTGTTTCAAAATATGCGGTAAAGTGCTTGTAATCTGAACTTCAAGGTTATCTTTGTAGTGTACACAAATGTCATAAGACTCTAGTCACCAGGGCCACTTTTCCCTACAATAGGACCTATATTATCCACACAACAAACACACCGGACATACCATGAAAAGAATAAACTCATAATATAAAATGGCTAATACCCTCAGTTTGTCAGCACACTTATAGGATGGTCTAGCAACCCTCAATTTGGGTTCCATGACATGCTTTTTTCCTAGCTGTTGATCTTTGCTTTGGTAGAGGAAACTTTCTTTGTCCATCATACATGGTTGCTAAAGATCACTTTTTGCCTAGACTTGCAGACTTGGAGAGTAGCTAGAAGACTATTTGTAGATCTAAATGAACCAAAATTGCTGCTATTAACATTGGTATGGCTTATGATGGGAGTGCTTATATGTTTATATGCATGTGTGTTTGCTCAAACCATTGTATTTCTCAACATCTGTTGAGGTACACCAAATGGCATAAATTTTTCTATTGAGTAACGTCTAATATAGTTGTAAGTGATGGTGCCTAAGAAATTCTTATGGTAAATGGCCAACTCAGACAAAAATCTGTAAAAAAATGATCATGTTTGGAATTTCTCACGTTATATCAAAATGTCTAGGGGAAAGATTACATCTTAAGCCACAATGAAAACTTTGGAAGTAAAGGTAGAAGCCCATATCTCTTCATTACAAATATTTAGGAATAATGGGTTTGCATAGGTCCATTTTAAAGCCATTGAGTGAGCATTTGATCTCATGGACTACCAAAATGCATTTTTAAGTTGAAATACATGAAGCGAATATCTATAGAGTTGACGACGATGGGTAACTCTGAAAAGGAGCCTGCACAAGAATTATTGCTACTTCAAGGTGTGCCTTTTGCTTTCAAAGCTCATTAGGTAACCATTCACTTCATGTGGCATGTGGATAGATGGTTTTAACTATAATTATACTGATGTAAGTAATACTTGTTTTCCCATTTATTTGTCTGCCATATTTCCATTTTGCAAGAGGGTTTGGTGCCAAAATAGCAAGAGCTTTTCAATGGGCTGTTAGAAAGTTGTTATATTGTGAGCGCTTTTTTTTTAAAGCCCTTCATCTTTTTATCTAGGTCTACGAACTATTTAAAAAGAAAACAACATCATTGTGTTTAAGAGATCAGCCAAAAACATTTATAGCAAACGAGGAGACAATAGAAGTAGTCAAAAGAATGTCAAGCAACAATAGAAAAAGACCCAATGACACCACCATCCTGTCCCAAGCAACACCTACATAAATCTCCTTAGAAAGCCAACTCCATTGAACACCCATCATCCAACAAGGGTCCATTCATATCCCCTTATTAGGTGGGTGTTCCTTGATTTCATTTTGCATTAGCTTGATAGCTCCATACAAGAAATTCTCCCACTAGCATCTAGTGCAGGCCCCTGAGCCCTCAAGCATGCGAGCACCCTAGTTAGTTGCCTAATCTGCCACCTGATTCCCTTTCCGTCCAATATGTGAGAATCAAATCTCTTCAAATTCACAAAGAAAAATTCTTGCTACCTCAATGATTACATCTAGTTTTGGGATTTCTCCTCCTTGCATAGCCCCCATTACCGATTTTGAGTCTCCTTTTATATACAATTTTTCCCATCCTTTTTTCTCTAGCTTCCATCAATCCCCACAACATTTCCCTAGTTTTTGCTAAATTATTAGTGTCAATTCCATAGTCATAAGCAAATAAACCTATTATTTGTCCCTTAGAATCTCTAAAAACTCCACCACCTCCAACTTTCCTTGGATTACCCTTCATTGCTTCATCTAAGTTAAGTTTGATCCAATTAGGGTATGGCAACTACCAACTATTCTTACATGTAATCTATTTGGGGTGAGCATGGGCTTGCCCAAGTCACTTGAATCTTGCCCAAGCCGCCACCCTAATATTCTTCATGTTTGTGATAGCCCAATCTTCTACCTTGTGGATTTCGCCTAATTCGCCTATAGAATTTCCCACTTTATCTTAAATCATTTCCACTATCTTCACAAAGTCCTAAAAAATCCTATTGTTTCTTTCCAACCAAATATTCCACATAATAAGAGTGGGGTCCAAGTTCCAAATCAACTACAAATCCAAGCTTATGACCTTGAGGATCCAACACTATAAGAGGAGTGGGATATTAGCCAAAAGAACCCAATCCAACCCCCATGTATTCAAGAACATAATCTAAATATGCTCAGAAAAATCACTCTGGATGAATAGGTGATCATTGCTCTCTCTTCTTTATTCATAAAGAACACACCTTAAGGGTCCCATTTTACCTGATTCTTATAATCAATCCCATGTGAGGGCTCCTCTTCTCCAAGTGACCCACAAAAAACTAATGATCTAGCCTTGTCACTACCTTACTACCCCACACACTAAGTTGTCTTCCTTAAATGGACCAAAAGTAGGCCATAAATTAATCTTCATCTGAATTTTTGCATATAGACCTTCTAGCACTTGCATCGGGGCCTTCAATTTCTTCCACTACTTGTAGGAATTTCCCATGATGTAGTCTTTAATCAGCTCACCTCCCACCTCTTCAAAAATATAAAATTAAAGGATGGTAAGCTTGATTTTCCTTAAGGGATTTGTTCTCTACCCAACATCACACGCCAAAACCAAATCTTATATTTGTCTCCTAGCCTCTATTTGATGTACTAGGAGATTATTCTACTATATATCTACAAGAAATTTCAAATGTTCAATCCCTTGGGAAGATTGGAATTATTCTATGAATACTTGGCTCGGATTATCTCACTTCACAACCTATTTCTTTCTTAATTTTCTACACTACCTTGGTTCTCAAAGTCGTATTCATGTCTCTACAATTCCTAATCCCCAAACCCCCCATCCTTAGAGTCCTTCTCATCTCTTCCCACTTAACAAGACTATATTTGAAAAGATTCCCACTACCCTTCCAAAAGAAAACAAGATGAGCTCCCTCAATGCTTTTCACCCTTACTCAAAATCTAGAAAATATACATTATATAAATGGGCACTGCTATCAAGGAGGCTTTAATAATGGTTATCCTCCTGGAAAGAGACAACCATTAACCTTTCCAAGAAGAAAGCATACCTTAAATCTGATCAATAACATTTCTCCATTCCACTTTCGAAGACCTTTTGTCCAAAAGAGCAATTAGAATTTTTTCCTCAACAATAGAAACCCCTACTTTTTTAGTTAAAAAATTAAGTAGGGTTTTTTCTACCACTTGTCAATCATATGGGGTTTTAAAATTCTTGTTAGTTATTTATTTTTATTGTTTTATATTTATTTATTGGGTTGAATTGAATTTGCAAAATAATAAAATTCATTAGACCATAGCTTCCATAAATTGAGCTTAAACTTTAAATCTTAAACTACACTACAAAATTCATGGGACCACCCACTTTAAAATAATCCTACAAATACTAGCAACACCCGCTGAAATCTTTAATATTATTTTCCCCACATGTGGATTCCTAAAATGGGATAATTAAAGATAAAGGAAATGATAAATGAGTGTCTATTGGGATTCTCCAAGTGGGTGCTTGGAAAGAGGCAACACGTGTCACTTGGTTTTCCATTGTTTATTACATTTAATGTAATGTTTATCTCTCATGGTTGGGCGCCCAAGTTGGAGGGAAAGTATTGGACCTAAAACCATCTCCCTTTTGCATTCCAAGGAGGTAATCTAAAGGTTGGGGACATTTGTAATGAAGGGTCATCTTTGGGCACCTTGTTTGGTACATTAGATGTCTTCCCAAGTCTATAAATTTAGCCTCTTGGATGTAGAATTGAGGAGGAACAATTGAATGTAGTGTTACTTTGCGAGAACAAGGACAAGTTGAGACATAAGGAGGTTGTTCACAGGTACATAGGTGTTTCCATGTTGGAGGAAAAGAGGGGAATGGAAGTGGTTGTATTGTAATCTCATTTATTTGATGATAATGCATACCTGGACTCTCTTCTTGGTGGAGTTTTTTTTTCCCGTAAGGGTTTCTCCATGTAAATCTTGTTTTATGTGATGATCTTGTGTTGTTGATTTATGTCTCTTTTCTTCTATCTTATGTTGATGGTATTCTTTACTTAATGTTGTTACAAGTTCACCTAAGGTAGTGTTTATAAGCATGTTATGTTGGCTGATTTTTGGCATCATAAAGAAGATGGATCTAATCATGGTATTTTCATATTAAGGCAGCTTAATTTTCAGATTTTCATATAAGTTTTAATTTTTCATGTTGTTGTACTTGAAGCCTTGAATCTCATCATTTGAAGTCATATTTGGATAGAGATTGAATTTCCCAACAATTGGTATTGAACTTGTTTATTTCGATCATTATTTGGTATCATAGGTGAAGGTTAACTAGGTTTTGGGTATTCCTCCTTTCTTAATTTTTTAGCTTGGAAAGCTTGTGGGAATTTGTTAGAAGGAATTGGAGGTTGTTGAAGGCTTTTGGGGTAGAAATGAATGTTCTATGAGTTGAACTTTTTTTGTAGATTTGTGAAATTGGAAGCCATGGATATTGTCAATGTGATCTATGTTAGGCATTAGAATCTCATCATTGTGGATCTTTATGGAGTTGATTTTTTTGGTGCCTTGTAGCTCTTATTTGGAAATATGTGTTGATACTCTTGTTTGGTAGTGTTGTTCCTTTACCTTGTGGTCATGTGCAGTGAGGAGGTGTTCATGTTGGATGGGTAGAGACATTCTAGTCACATGGAGAAACACCTTCAATTTGAACTACAAAATGGAGTTCTTATGTTGGCTTCATGACTTTAGCCCTTATTTACATGAACACACTAGAAGATAAGCCAATAACCTCTTTGTGAGTTATGGAGTTGATATGTTTCATATGTTATAAGCTCTTGGATAACTTGGTTTTCCTGCTAGGTTGTAGTTTAATCTTGTTTTCAGTTGTACGTTCATAGATCTATGCTTATTCCATTATTCAAATGACATGTTTGGTGTGAATGTATGGAAGGTTAAATGGATTTTAGATTTACAAAGATGGCTTTGCATGTTTTACATGTTAACTAAAATATGTGGTAGACTTGTGATGAGACTCTATTCATAGTTACAAGTTTGTATAACTGCTTGGAGGGTTCTTATTTATCTATGGTTACTCTTATGTGGGTTTGTTTGGAAAAATCGATCTAGCGTTGATTCTAGTGTTTGAGTCTTGAAAACCCACATGTTATACCTAATTAACTTTGTAAATGATACTAATGTGGGGTTGAATCTATTTTTCAGTTATTTGAGATTGGAGCATTGATTATGTATTTCTCCTTCAAGACGTTTTTGATTCAAGTAAAAACAGGTTTTGAAGGGACCCAAAACCCTTTACAAAAACAAGGCTACAGAAAGGACAACCTGCAACCAGCCCAAAACTAGCTCCCAAACAAGGCCCGTCAAGATTTACATTTAGAACCACTCTTGTGGGAATGGATAGTCATGTTAAAAGAAGGCCTAGAGGATTTAGCTTTCTTTCCCTTAACAGTGATGCAACCTTCTTCCACTTGCGCATCCTTACCATGCCACGCCAGCTCACAATTTTCTTGAAAATGAGTGCCTGCAACCAAATTCTTAGGGGTTTCATCTTTATTCCTTTGCACAGACAAATACTTATCTAAAAAGCCACTAGGTATGGAAGTCGAAGTGCTATCACCATAAATGGTAGCTTGAGACTTAGTCACTTGCTCGTTAGGGGTAGCCTTAGCAACCCCACCATTTGAGACATCCAGAGGGGGAGTCCCAAGACCCTGTGATTCAGAAGTAACCACCTCAGAAAAACTCCTATTTTGATCAGCTTTCTTCTCAACCATATAATGCTATTGAGAAGCACCTTTCCACCAAGTAGTTGTCTTTGCTTTTTTCTCAAATCCACATTGTGCAGCAGCATGTCCAGTTTTGAAACATCTTCTACACCAGAAGGGAATCCCTTCATAATCCAAAAATTGAACCCAAGAAACTTTAGAAGATTTATGTAAAACCTCAGCTGGCAACCCTTTTGAAACATCGATTTCAACCAGTATGCGAGCAAATGTGGAATGAAGAATGTTTGAAGATTCATCATCCACCAACAAAAAATCACCAAGGGCTTCACCCACCTCCTCTAGAAGTGATTCATTCCAAAGGTGGAGGGGAAGATTAGGCAATCGTACCCAAATCGAGATCTTGTTAAAAGTTTCAGAAGCAGGGTTGAAATCTAAGTGCGAAGGCTTAATCATCAACAAATATTTGCCTTCCCAACTAAAAAAATTGTCACACAAAATTATATTTTTGTCCTGACCATTATCAAACTTAGTTACAAAAAACCCCTTAGCCATGGGGTAAATATGAACTTTACTAGAAATCAGAGGCTCCCATTCATTGGTGATCCAGGAATGCAGCTAAGGGAGGCTAGGCCAAAAACCCCTAAACCAACAGATCACCCCACGAACGGAGAGGTCAACAACATTCTCCTCTACTTCTTCTACTATATTGTCCTTCAACTTCACTGAAATGGTATTCTTAACAAGGATAAACCCGCCAAATCCATGCCTGGAACCCGCATTCTTCTTGGCTTTTGCTGTAGAGCCGAAGCCCTTAACCTTCTCTCCGCCAGGCCTAGACGCATAGGGGACATTCGCATCAAACACAATCAACAAAGACATAGGCCTCTGCTACCTTGACCACCTCTATTGGTCGTGCCAACCTCTTACAGCCCATTCACATGACTCTGAGGAATTCCATCAGCGTCAACCACTCGAACCCTAGTAATCTCTTCCGTGCCTTCAAGATGTTGCATATGTGAAAATCTTGGAAAATTGTTTGATGTGGATTTATTCAATTGGTCATATTCTTGGTCACCCTTGTTACATTGGTATGCTTATTATAGTGGGAGGTGGTTATTGGGAGTATGGTGATCCCACAATAGTTGTTTACAATTTTTGGCCAAACTGGACACTGAAATTATTTTTTTTAACCAAATCTTCACATTCGGGCACCTATAGCGGCTAAACCGTGAGAAATTTGAAGATGGTGCAAACTAGAGTCTCGTCACATTTTGTCTGTAGATTCTAAAATATATTTTTCAAAATTTTTGAAGGTCAGTTGCCTTCTTTTTCCATCTCCCCATGGCTTGGTTTTCGAGGAAAACAACTTGTTTTCAAGAAGTGACTTTCACCTTTACGTATAATGCATAACTTTTTTCATGAAGGATAAAAAATTCTAATTCTTTCGAAATTTAGATTTGCTTAACTCCGATATCTAGTGCTTCACTTGGTTAAGATAGTTTTTTATTGAATATTTTTTTTTCTTTAATTAAGTTTGGAAGTCAAACCAATTACAATTCCCGGACATAAGCCTTAACCCATTATAGCAGCGTAACTTTTGTATATATCAAAATTCAATTTTTTGGTTGGATCAGGACTTCAATATCTGAATTGCACTCACTTATTTTTCAATTTTTTCTTTTTGATAATTTGCTATTTTTCACATGTGTAGAATAAAGACCTTCATTTTAGGTGAAGAACCAATGTTTAATAAAACTAAAAACAAATACATAATAAAAATCAAAGATATTAAAATTATATATTCATTGGATAGCTCATTAGGGACTACCTAATTCGAGATGGGTTTGTGAAGACCCCATTTTCATCCTCAACTCGAGCTTCGAAGCGTAAAAAATAAGACTTTTTTTGTGTCTCGGGATGGGGATGAGGGGCAAGGGGGGTTCGAACGAACCCCTAGGGCTTTGGCCGAACCCAAAGGGGTTCGCTCGAACCATGGTTTGGCCGAACCCCTTTTCTATGCATTTGGGTTTTTTTTTTTTGCAGCCAAAATTCAAGGGGGTTCACCCGAACTAGGGTTTGGGCGAACCCATGCGAACCCCTAATGGGTTCGTTCGAACCAGTAGGTTCATGTGAACCCCCAAAATCACTTTTTTTGCTTTGGGGTCATTTTTTGTGAGTTTTCCTTTCTCACTTGAATTGTAAACCACTATTGTGGCTTCACCCAATACCTAATATAGTTGTTGATTTGAATATTTAGTAGTTGTTTATGGTGCATGAGAAGCTTTGTTCACTTTGAGTCTAGAGTGTTGGCAATAATATTGGTCATGATGCCATGTATAACTCAGTATTACTTTCATTGGGAGCTTTATGCAATTACATAATATGTTTTATCTTCTTTGTTTGAAGATTTTGGTTCTAAGTTGTTGTTGCAGTGTGTAGTGAGTCATGAATAATCTTTGATTAGAAGATGGATGGTCTTTTGCAATAGTTGTTGGTGTCAAAAGGAGCTCTTAGATCCTACCTTCAGATTGTAGTGAGAGTTATGAAATATTTGGTTCTATTGACAAAGGATCTATAGCAGGTCAGTGATCCCACAATACTGGTTTACAATTTTTGGCCAAACTGGACACTGAACTATTTTTTTCTAACTAAATTTTCACTTTTGGGAACCTATAGTGGCTAAACCGTGAGGAATTTGAAGATGATGCAAACTAGTGATTTGTGAAATTTTCTCTTGTAGATTCTACATATATATTTTTTTTCAATTTTTGGAATTAGATTGCACTTCTTTTTCCATCTCCTCCTTTGAAAACTAGTTTTTCATTAAACTTACTATTTTTAAGGAGTGGTGCTCACTCATACAACATAACCTTTTTCCACTTAATGAGGATAAAATTTATTTTTGATTTAGATTTTAACTATGATATCTAAGAGCTTTTCATTTGGTTTCATATACGTTTTATTGAATATTTTTTTCCTTAATCAAGTTTTGAGTCAAACTAATTACAATTCAAAAATGGTAGGACCATATACAACATAACTTTTTTTTATATGTATCAAAATTCAATTTTTTTATTGGATCAAGGACTTCAATATCTAGTTCATTGATATTTTTAGTTGTTTTTGATAATTTGCTATTTTCCACATGTGCAGAACATAGACCTTCATTTTTGATGAAAAATCTATGTTTAATAAAACTAAAAAAACAAATACATAATAAAACCAAAACATATTAAAATTATGTTCATTGGATAGCTTCGTTTCAAAGACTACCATCATCTAGTTGGGTTTGTGGAAGTCTCCTCTGTTTTCATCCTCAACTTGAGCTTCGAAGGGAAAATTTTTGGATTTTTGTGGTGCCAAAGGGGGAGAAGGGGGAAACGGGGTTCAAGCGAACCTAGGTTCGAGTGAAACCCCTATCCACAAACTTTTCTTTTGTTTTTTTCCTAGGAAATGTGGGACCCAACATTTAATGGGTTTACTTGAAGGGGGGTTCTAGCGAACTCCCTTTGGGTTTGCTCGAACCAAATGTTCGTTTGAACCCCCAAAAACCAATTTTTTTTCCATGGGGGCATTTTTTGCAATTTTCCTTCTTCACTGTAGAATTGTAAACTAGTTTTGTGGGTTTACCCAGTGTATCTTCTTGGTTTGGAGATTATGGTTGTACATTATCTTTTGGGAGCTCATGGTGTTGAGTT